>OX608078.1:12241589-12343589 GCA_951509765.1 Sphenella marginata
AAATTTATCGAAACCTATCGAAGTCCAAATGAAACCTGCGGCCTTCTCCTTTCGTTTTATACCGATATTATAGGGTAAAGTTAAGTTTTTTGGGCAATCACCGATAACTCAGTTATCGATAAACTTATCGAAATATATCGAAGTACAAATGAAACCTGGGCCTTCCCCTTTCGTTTGATACCCATATTGTAGGCCAAGTTTGAGGTTTTTGGGCAATCACATTTTCACCGATAACTCGTCATCGATTAATTTATCGAAACCTATCGAAGTCCAAATGAAACCTGCGGCCTTCTCCTTTCGTTTTATACCCATATTATAGGGTAATGTTAAGTTTTTTGGGCAATCACCGATAACTCATCATCGATAAATTTATCGAAACCTATCGAACTCCAAATGAAACCTGCGGTCTTCTCCTTTCGTTTTATACCCATATTATAGGGTAATGTTAAGTTTTTTGGGCAATCACCGATAACTCATCATCGATAAATTTATCGAAACCTATCGAAGTCCAAATGAAACCTGCGTCTTCTCCTTTCGTTTTATACCCATATTATAGGGTAAAGTTAAGTTTTTTGGGCAGTCAACGATAACTCATCATCGATAAATTTATCGAAACCTAATGAAACCTAGGGGCCTGATATATGCATATAATAGGGTAATGTTATGTTTTTTGGGCAGTCAACGATAACTCAGTTATCGATAAATCTAGCGAAATATATCGAAGTCCAAATGAAACCTGGATCTTTCTCCTTTCGTTTGATACCCATATTGTAGGGCAAGTTTAAGGTTTTTGAGCAATCACATTTTCACCGTTAATTCATGATCGATAAATTTATCGAAACCTGTCGAAGTCCAAATGAAACCTGCGGGCTTCTCCTTTCGTTTTATACCCATATTATAGGGTAAAGTTAAGTTTTTTGGGCAATCACCGATAACTCAGTTATCGATAAACTTATCGAAATATATCGAACTCCAAATGAAACCTGGAGCTATCTCCTTTCTTTTGATACCCATATTGTAGGGCAAGTTTAAGGTTTTTGGGCAATCACATTTTCACCGATAACTCATCATCGACAAATTTATCGAAACCTATCGAAGTCCAAAAGAAACCTGCGGCCTTCTCCTTTCGTTTTATACCCATATTATAGGGTAATGTTAAGTTTTTTGGGCAGTCACCGATAACTCAGTCATCCATAAATTTATCGAAATATATCGAAGTCCAAATGAAACCTGGAGCTATCTCCTTTCGTTTGATACCCATATTGTATCAGTTTAAGGTTTTCCGGGCAATCACATTTTCACCGATAACTCATCATCGACAAATTTATCGAAACCTATCGAAGTCCAAAATTTCGAAAAGTAACGGTCCCTAGCAGGGTCGGAACCCCCAAAATTAAAAATTAAATAGCCTATAGCTCCTTCCAGACTATAACCTGTAGGCGTGCCAAATTTCAAGAAAATCCGTCTTGCCATTCTCACGTTTTTACATTCACATTTATAATATTAGTATGATTATTGCATACTGAATAATTTACCAAATTCGAATATTTTGAAAATTTTGAAAAAAGAGTATTGAAAACCGGTTTTCAAAAATTTTCTTTTGCGGTATCCTTGGTAACGTTAGGGGGCCTTTCCAGAATTCGATTTTGACAAATTGTGCCAGGATGAATGCAAATTCAAATGTTGATTTGAAACCATATTGTAGGGTAATATTAAGGTTTTTCGGCAATCGCATTTTGACCAATAACTCAGTTGTCGATAAATTTATCCAAATATATCGAAGTCCAAATGAAACCTGGGGCCATCCTATACCTATGAGAGAAATATCATAAGTACAGGTCAAGTATACTCAGAGTTATAGGTCAAGTATATTCAGAATTGTATGGGTGAAAAAAAATATCAAAAAGTAATGGTCCCTAGAAGCGACTGAACCCCAAAAATTAATAAAAAAAAGGATTCTATAACTCCTTCCAGACTATAACCTGTATGTTTTCCAAACTTCATCAAAATCCGTCTTACCATTCTCACGTGATTGAGTAACAGAAGCAAACGTCTAGACATCCAAACATCGCTACATTCCCATTTATAATATTAGTATGATTATTGCCTACTGAAGAATTTACCAAATTCGAATATTTTGAAAAAGAATGTTGGAAACTGGTTTTCAAAAATGTTCTTTTGAGGTATTCGTTGGCAACGTTGGGGGGTCTTTCAAGAATTAAATTTTGACAAATTGTGCCAGGATGAATGCAAATGCAAATTTTGATTTGATACCTTTTGCAATCGCATTTTTACCGATAACTCAGTTATAGATAAATTAATCGAAATATATCGAAGTACAAATGAAAGCTGGGGCCTTCCCCTTTCGTTTGATACCCATATTGTAGGGCAAGTTTGAGGTTTTTGGGCAATCACATTTTCACCGATAACTCGTCATCGATTAATTTATCGAAACCTATCGAAGTGATGAAACCTGGGGCCATCCCCTTTCGTTTTATACCCATATTATAGGGTAATGTTAACTTTTTTGGACAATCACCGATAACTCATCATCGATAAATTTATCGAAACCTATAGAAGTCCAAATGAAACCTGCGGCCTTCTTCTTTCGGTTTATACCCATATTATAGGGTAATGTTAAGTTTTTTGGGCAGTCAACGATAACTCAGTTATCGATAAATTTAGCGAAATATATCGAAGTACAAATGAAACCTGCGTCTTCTCCTTTCGTTTTATACCCATATTATAGGGTAATGTTAAGTTTTTTGGGCAATCACCGATAACTCATCATCGATAAATTTATCGAAACCTGTCGAACTCCAAATGAAACCTGCGGTCTTCTCCTTTCGTTTTATACCCATATTATAGGGTAATGTTAAGTTTTTTTTTGCAATCACCGATAACTCATCATCGATAAATTTATCGAAACCTATCGAAGTCCAAATGAAACCTGCGTCTTCTCCTTTCGTTTTATACCCATATTATAGGGTAAAGTTAAGTTTTTTGGGCAGTCAACGATAACTCATCATCGATAAATTTATCGAAACCTATCGAAGTCCAAATAAAACCTGCGGCCTTCTCCTTTAGTTTTATACCCATATTATAGGGTAATGTTAAGTTTTTTGGGCAGTCAACTATAACTCATCATCGATAAATTTATCGAAACCTATCGAAGTCCAAATGAAACCTGCGTCTTCTCCTTTCGTTTTATAACCATATTATAGGGTAAAGTTAAGTTTTTTGGGCAGTCAACGATAACTCATCATCGATAAATTTATCGAAACCTATCGAAGTCCAAATGAAACCTGCGGTCTTCTCCTTTCGTTTTATACCCATATTAAGGTTAAAGTTAAGTTTTTTGGTCAATCACCGATAACTCAGTTATCGATAAACTTATCGAAATATATCGAAGTCCAAATGAAACCTGGGGCCATCCCCTTTCGTTTGATACCCATATTGTAGGGTAATATTAAGGTTTTCGGGCAATCGCATTTTCACCGATAACTCATCATCGATAAATTTATCGAAATATATCGAAGTCCAAATGAAACCTGGAGCTATCTTCTTTCGTTTGATACCGATATTGTAGGGTAATATAGAAGTTTTCGGGCAATCGCATTTTTACCGATAACTCAGTTATCTATCAATTTATCGCCACCTATCGAAGTCCAAATGAAACCTGGGGCCATCCACTTTCGTTTGATACCCATATTGTAGGGTAATATGAAGGTTTTCGGGCAATCGCATTTTGACCGATAACTTAGTTATCGATCAATTTATCGAAATATATCGAAGCCAAAATGAAACCTGGGGTCTTCCCCTTTCGTTTGATACCCATATTGTACGACCTTTAGATACCTACATATATGCGAAATGTCATAAGTATAGGTTCTATATACTTAGAGTTATATGGAAAAAAAATTTCGAAAAGTAACGGTCCCTAGCAGGGTCGGAACCCCCAAAATTAAAAATTAAATAGCCTATAGCTCCTTCCAGACTATAACCTGTAGGCGTGCCAAATTTCAACAAAATCCGTCTTGCCATTCTCACGTTTTTAGGGAAAAAAAAGGCAAACTTCTGGACATCCAAACATCGCTACATTCACATTTATAATATTAGTATGATTATTGCCTACTGAAGAATTTACCAAATTCGAATATTTTGAAAAAGAATATTGGAAACTGGTTTTCAAAAATGTTCTTTTGAGGTATTCGTTGGCAACGTTAGGGGGTCTTTCAAGAATTCAATTTTGACAAATTGTGCCAGGATGAATGCAAATGCAAATGTTGATTTGATACCATATTGCAGGGTAATATTAAGGTTCTTCTGCAATCGCATTTTTACCGATAACTCAGTTATAGATAAATTTATCGAAGTACAAATGAAACCTGGGGCCTTCCCCTTTCGTTTGATACCCATATTGTAGGGCAAGTTTGAGGTTTTTGGGCAATAACATTTTCACCTATAACTCATCATCGATTAATTTATCGAAACCTATCGAAGTCATGAAACCTGGGGCCATCCCCTTTCTTTTTATACCCATATTATAGGGTAATGTTAAGTTTTTTGGGCAATCACCGATAACTCATCATCGATAAATTTATCGAAACCTATAGAAGTCCAAATGAAACCTGCGGCCTTATTCTTTCGTTCTATACCCATATTATAGGGTAATGTTAAGTTTTTTGGGCAGTCAACGATAACTCAGTTATCGATAAATTTAGCGAAATATATCGAAATACAAATGAAACCTGCGGCCTTCTCCTTTCGTTTTATACCCATATTATAGGGTAATGTTAAGTTTTTTGGGCAATCACCGATAACTCATCATCGATAAATTTATCGAAACCTATCGAAGTCCAAATGAAACCTGCGGTCTTCTCCTTTCGTTTTATACCCATATTATAGGGTAATGTTAAGTTTTTTGGGCAATCACCGATAACTCATCATCGATAAATTTATCGAAACCTATCGAAGTCCAAATGAAACCTGCGCTCTTCTGCGGCCCAAATAAAACCTGCGGCCTTATTCTTTCGTTCTATACCCATATTATAGGGTAATGTTAAGTTTTTTGGGCAGTCAACGATAACTCAGTTATCGATAAATTTAGCGAAATATATCGAAATACAAATGAAACCTGCGGCCTTCTCCTTTCGTTTTATACCCATATTATAGGGTAATGTTAAGTTTTTTGGGCAATCACCGATAACTCATCATCGATAAATTTATCGAAACCTATCGAAGTCCAAATGAAACCTGCGGTCTTCTCCTTTCGTTTTATACCCATATTATAGGGTAATGTTAAGTTTTTTGGGCAATCACCGATAACTCATCATCGATAAATTTATCGAAACCTATCGAAGTCCAAATGAAACCTGCGGTCTTCTCCTTTCGTTTTATACCCATATTATAGGGTAAAGTTTAGTTTTTTGGTCAATCACCGATAACTCAGTTATCGATTAACTTATCGAAATATATCGAAGTCCAAATGAAACCTGGGGCCATCCCCTTTCGTTTGATACCCATATTGTAGGGTAATATAGAAGTTTTCGGGCAATCGCATTTTTACCTCATAACTCAGTTATCTATCAATTTATCGAAACCTATCGAAGTCCAAATGGAACCTGGGGCCATCCACTTTCGTTTGATACCCATATTGTAGGGTAGTATTAAGGTTTTCGGGCAATCGCATTTTCACCGATAACTCATCATCGATAAATTTATCGAAACCTATCGAAGTCCAAATGAAACCTGGAGCTATCTCCTTTCGTTTGATACCGATATTGTAGGGTAATATAGAAGTTTTCGGGCAATCGCATTTTTACCGATAACTCAGTTATCTATCAATTTATCGAAATATATCGAAGCCAAAATGAAACCTGGGGTCTTCCCCTTTCGTTTGATGCCCATATTGTAGGGCAAGTTTAAGGTTTTTGGGCAATCACCGATAACTCAGTCATCCATAAATTTATCGAAATATATCGAAGTCCAAATGAAACCTGGAGCTATCTCCTTTCGTTTGATACCCATATTGTATCAGTTTAAGGTTTTCGGGCAATCACATTTTCACCGATAACTCATCATCGAGAAATTTATCGAAACCTATCGAAGTCCAAATGAAACCTGCGGCCTTCTCCTTTCGCTTTATACCGATATTATAGGGTAAAGTTAAGTTTTTTGGTCAATCACCGATAACTCAGTTATCGATTAACTTATCGAAATATATCGAAGTCCAAATGAAACCTGGAGCCATCTTCTTTCGTTTGATACCGATATTGTAGGGTAATATAGAAGTTTTCGGGCAATCGCATTTTTACCGATAACTCAGTTATCTATCAATTTATCGAAATATATCGAAGCCAAAATGAAACCTGGGGTCTTCCCCTTTCGTTTGATGCCCATATTGTAGGGCAAGTTTAAGGTTTTTGGGCAATCACCGATAACTCAGTCATCCATAAATTTATCGAAATATATCGAAGTCCAAATGAAACCTGGAGCTATCTCCTTTCGTTTGATACCCATATTGTATCAGTTTAAGGTTTTCGGGCAATCACATTTTCACCGATAACTCATCATCGAGAAATTTATCGAAACCTATCGAAGTCCAAATGAAACCTGCGGCCTTCTCCTTTCGTTTTATACCGATATTATAGGGTAAAGTTAAGTTTTTTGGTCAATCACCGATAACTCAGTTATCGATTAACTTATCGAAATATATCGAAGTCCAAATGAAACCCCTTTCGTTTGATACCCATATTGTAGGGTAATATAGAAGTTTTCGGGCAATCGCAGTTTTACCTCATAACTCAGTTATCTATCAATTTATCGAAACCTATCGAAGTCCAAATGGAACCTGGGGCATTCCACTTTCGTTTGATACCCATATTGTAGGGTAATATTAAGGTTTTCGGGCAATCGCATTTTCACCGATAACTCATCATCGATAAATTTATCGAAACCTATCGAAGTCCAAATGAAACCTGGAGCTATCTCCTTTCGTTTGATACCGATATTGCAGGGTAATATAGAAGTTTTCGGGCAATCGCATTTTTACCGATAACTCAGTTATCTATCAATTTATCGAAATATATCGAAGCCAAAATGAAACCTGGGGTCTTCCCCTTTCGTTTGATGCCCATATTGTAGGGCAAGTTTAAGGTTTTTGGGCAATCACCGATAACTCAGTCATCCATAAATTTATCGCAATATAACGAAGTCCAAATGAAACCTGGAGCTATCTCCTTTCGTTTGATACCCATATTGTATCAGTTTAAGGTTTTCGGGCAATCACATTTTCACCGATAACTCATCATCGAGAAATTTATCGAAACCTATCGAAGTCCAAATGAAACCTGCGGCCTTCTCCTTTCGCTTTATACCGATATTATAGGGTAAAGTTAAGTTTTTTGGTCAATCACCGATAACTCAGTTATCGATTAACTTATCGAAATATATCGAAGTCCAAATGAAACCTGGAGCCATCTTCTTTCGTTTGATACCGATATTGTAGGGTAATATAGAAGTTTTCGGGCAATCGCATTTTTACCGATAACTCAGTTATCTATCAATTTATCGAAATATATCGAAGCCAAAATGAAACCTGGGGTCTTCCCCTTTCGTTTGATGCCCATATTGTAGGGCAAGTTTAAGGTTTTTGGGCAATCACCGATAACTCAGTCATCCATAAATTTATCGCAATATAACGAAGTCCAAATGAAACCTGGAGCTATCTCCTTTCGTTTGATACCCATATTGTATCAGTTTAAGGTTTTCGGGCAATCACATTTTCACCGATAACTCATCATCGAGAAATTTATCGAAACCTATCGAAGTCCAAATGAAACCTGCTGCCTTCTCCTTTCGTTTTATACCGATATTATAGGGTAAAGTTAAGTTTTTTGGTCAATCACCGATAACTCAGTTATCGATTAACTTATCGAAATATATCGAAGTCCAAATAAAACCTGGAGCTATCTTCTTTCGTTTGATACCGATATTGTAGGGTAATATAGAAGTTTTCGGGCAATCGCATTTTTACCGATAACTCAGTTATCTATTAATTTATCGAAATATATCGAAGCCAAAATGAAACCTGGGGTCTTCCCCTTTCGTTTGATGCCCATATTGTAGGGCAAGTTTAAGGTTTTTGGGCAATCACCGATAACTCAGTCATCCATAAATTTATCGAAATATATCGAAGTCCAAATGAAACCTTGAGCTATCTCCTTTCGTTTGATACCCATATTGTATCAGTTTAAGGTTTTCGGGCAATCACATTTTCACCGATAACTCATCATCGAGAAATTTATCGAAACCTATCGAAGTCCTAATGAAACCTGCGGCCTTCTCCTTTCGTTTTATACCGATATTATAGGGTAAAGTTAAGTTTTTTGGTCAATCACCGATAACTCAGTTATCGATTAACTTATCGAAATATATCGAAGTCCAAATGAAACCTGGGGCCATCCCCTTTCGTTTGATACCCATATTGTAGGGTAATATAGAAGTTTTCGGGCAATCGCATTTTTACCTCATAACTCAGTTATCTATCAATTTATCGAAACCTATCGAAGTCCAAATGAAACCTGGGGCCATCCACTTTCGTTTGATACCCATATTGTAGGGTAATATTAAGGTTTTCGGGCAATCGCATTTTGACCGATAACTTAGTTATCGATCAATTTATCGAAATATATCGAACCCAAAATGAAACCTGGGGTCTTCCCCTTTCGTTTGATGCCCATATTGTAGGGCAAGTTTAAGGTTTTTGGGCAATCACCGATAACTCAGTCATCCATAAATTTATCGAAATATATCGAAGTCCAAATGAAACCTGGCTATCTTCTTTCGTTTGATACCCATATTGTATCAGTTTAAGGTTTTCGGGCAATCACATTTTCACCGATAACTCATCATCGAGAAATTTATCGAAACCTATCGAAGTCCAAATGAAACCTGCGGCCTTCTCCTTTCGTTTTATACCGATATTATAGGGTAAAGTTAAGTTTTTTGGTCAATCACCGATAACTCAGTTATCGATTAACTTATCGAAACCTATCGAAGTCCAAATGAAACCTGGGGCCATCCACTTTCGGTTGGTACCCATATTGTAGGGTAATATAGAGGTTTTCGGGCAATCGCATTTTGACCGATGACTCAGTTATCGATCAATTCATCGAAATATATTGAAGTAAAAATGAAACTTGGGGCCTTCCCCTTTCGTTTGATGCCCATATTGTAGGGCAAGTTTAAGGTTTTTGGGCAATCACCGATAACTCAGTTATCGATAAATTTATCGAAATATATCGAAGTCCAAATAAAACCTAGAGCTATCTTTCTTCTTTTGATACCCATATTGTGGGTAATATAGAAGTTTTCGGGCAATCGCATTTTGACCGATAACTCAACATCGATAAATTTATCGAAACCTATAGAAGTCCAAAGGAAACATGCGGGCTTCTCCTTTCGTTTTATACCCATATTATAGGGTAATGTTAAGTTTTTTGGGCAATCACCGATAACTCAGTTATCTATCAATTTATCGAAACCTATCGAAGTCCAAAAGTAACCTGGGGTCTTCCCCTTTCGTTTGATACCCATATTGTACGACCTTTAGATACCTACATATATGCGGGATGTCATAAGTGTAGGTTCCATATACTTAGAGTTATATGGAATAAAAAAATTTCGAAAAGTAACGGTCCCTAGCAGGGTCGGAACCCCCAAAATTAAAAATTAAATAGCCTATAGCTCCTTCCAGACTATAACCTGTAGGCGTGCCAAATTTCAAGAAAATCCGTCTTGCCATTCTCACGTTTTTACATTCACATTTATAATATTAGTATGATTATTGCCTACTGAATAATTTACCAAATTCGAATATTTTGAAAATTTTCAAAAAAGAGTATTGAAAACCGGTTGTCAAAAATTTTCTTTTGCGGTATCCTTGGTAACGTTAGGGGGCCTTTCCAGAATTCGATTTTGACAAATTGTGCCAGGATGCATGCAAATTCAAATGTTGATTTGAAACCATATTGTAGGGTAATATTAAGGTTCTTCTGCAATCGCGTTTTTACCGATAACTCAGTTATAGATAAATTTATCGAAGTACAAATGAAACCTGGGGCCTTCCCCTTTCGTTTGATACCCATATTGTAGGGCAAGTTTGAGGTTTTTGGGCAATCACATTTTCACCGATAACTCGTCATCGATTAATTTATCGAAACCTATCGAAGTCCAAATGAAACCTGCGGCCTTCTCCTTTCGTTTTATACCGATATTATAGGGTAAAGTTAAGTTTTTTGGACAATCACCGATAACTCATCATCGATAAATTTATCGAAACCTATAGAAGTCCAAATGAAACCTGGAGCTATCTTCTTTCGTTTGATACCGATATTGTAGGGTAATATAGAAGTTTTCGGGCAATCGCATTTTTACCGATAACTCAGTTGTCGATAAATTTATCCAAAAATTTATCGAAATATATCGAAGTCCAAATGAAACCTGGAGCTATCTCCTTTCGTTTGATACCCATATTGTATCAGTTTAAGGTTTTCGGGCAATCACATTTTCACCGATAACTCATCATCGAGAAATTTATCGAAACCTATCGAAGTCCAAATGAAACCTGCGGCCTTCTCCTTTCGTTTTATACCGATATTATAGGGTAAAGTTAAGTTTTTGGGCAATCACCGATAACTCAGTTATCGATAAACTTATGGAAATATATCGAACTCCAAATGAAACCTGGAGATATCTCCTTTCGTTTGGTACCCATATTGTAGGGTAATATAGAGGTTTTTTGGGCAATCGCATTTTGACCGATGACTCAGTTATCGATCAATTTATCGAAATATATTGAAGTAAAAATGAAACTTGGGGCCTTCCCCTTTCGTTTGATGCCCATATTGTAGGGCAAGTTTAAGGTTTTTGGGCAATCACCGATAACTCAGTTATCGATAAATTTATCGAAATATATCGAAGTCCAAATAAAACCTAGAGCTATCTTTCTTCTTTTGATACCCATATTGTGGGTAATATAGAAGTTTTCGGGCAATCGCATTTTGACCGATAACTCAACATCGATAAATTTATCGAAACCTATAGAAGTCCAAAGGAAACATGCGGGCTTCTCCTTTCGTTTTATACCCATATTATAGGGTAATGTTAAGTTTTTTGGGCAATCACCGATAACTCAGTTATCTATCAATTTATCGAAACCTATCGAAGTCCAAAAGAAACCTGGGGTCTTCCCCTTTCGTTTGATACCCATATTGTACGACCTTTAGATACCTACATATATGCGAGATGTCATAAGTGGTGCAGTGAAATAGCGCCCAAGGAAATAACGCCCATGGACGTTATTTCCCATTCAAAAAGGAAAAAACGCCCATGGGCCTTATTTCCTTTTTAAATGGAAATATCGCCCATCTGCAAAAAGAAATAAAGCCCATGGCTCTTATTTCCTTTTTAAAAGAGAAATAACGCCCATAGGATTTTACGCGAGCAACACAAACTGTTGATTAGCATTTTTTCAGAAATTACCCTGTGAGAAAAGAGTGGGAAACGTGGCACGCGGAAGGACATCACCGTGGCGGTAGCCACGGCTATGGCACACACCCGGAGTTGGAATGGCGTAGCCCAGGGTTATTTTTTAAAGCGCGGCCGAAGGCCGCCTACTCAGAAAGGTGTCCTGCACATAAAATACGTGGATGGGGCCCCGAATTGGGGATCTGACCCGGGTCAATTTTCGGTTTTTCAATAATAACTTTTCACAGAAACAAAATATTGCTTTTCCCCCTTCGGATTATAGTTACGGAGGCCCGATCCTCGATTTTTAAGTGCAGAACACCTTTCCGCGTAGGCGGCCTTCGGCCGCGCTTCAAAAAATAACCCTGGGCTACGCCATTCCAACTCCGGGTGTGTGCCATAGCCGTGGCTACCGCCACGGTGATGTCCTTCCGCGTGCCACGTTTCCCACTTTGGTTAACGTGAAATTTGTGTGTAACTATTCAATAAAATACAAAAAGAATTAGAATATTATTGTTTCATGATGGAAGAGCAATAAGGCCTTTAAGGCTCGAAGTGTAATAAAGCCTTTTTTGAAATAAAGACCTTATTTCACTTTCAATAGTGTAATAAGGCTTTAAAGGGCTTATTTCACAAGGCGCTATTGCTCCCCGCCTTATAAAAACATAACAAACATGTTAAAATTTATTGAAATACTTAATGAAAACCATATACTTAATTCTTGAATCAGCTTGTTTTAATTCGTTTTTAACGTCCGTGGGCTTTATTTCTCTTCGAAAAAGGAAATAACACCCATCAGCAAAAGGTGATAACACCCATGGGCTTTATTTCCTTTTTAAAAAGGAAATAAGGCCCATGGGCGTAATTTCCTTTTTGAGTGGGAAATAACGCCCATGGGCGTTATTTCCTTGGGCGTTATTTCACTGCACCGTCATAAGTGTAGGTTCCATATACTTAGAGTTATATGGAATAAAAAAATTTCGAAAAGTAACGGTCCCTAGCAGGGTCGGAACCCCCCAAATTAAAAATTAAATAGCCTATAGCTCCTTCCAGACTATAACCTGTAGGCGTGCCAAATTTCAAGAAAATCCGTCTTGCCATTCTCACGTTTTTACATTCACATCTATACTATAATAAATCTCTAGAAGGGTCGTGTCTGTACATTGAAAATTTCTTTGAAAAGATGACTGGGGGTGACTTGGGGGATACTATAGAGTTCATCTGACCCATTTTTAGAATTATTGTCTGTCTGTTTGTCTGTTTGTCTGTTTGTCTGTTTGAACTTAAGGATCTCGGAAACTAAGCAATGGATTTTGATGAGACTTTCACAAATATACTGTTTGAAGCTTAGAAAGGGATCTGCACTTTGTTTTATCAAAATCGGACCACAAACAAAAAAGATATACTAATTTTTAGGGAGGAACCTATAAAATTTTTTTTCTTAAATAAATTTAAATAAATATTTATGTGGGTATCAGCATATCTATCTATACTATAATAAATCTCTAGAAGGGTCGTGTCTGTACATTGAAAATTTCTTTGAAAAGATGACTGGGGGTGACTTGGGGGATACTATAGAGTTCATCTGACCCATTTTTAGAATTATTGTCTGTCTTTTTGTCTGTTTGTCTGTTTGAACTTAAGGATCTCGGAAACTAAGAAATGGATTTTGATGAGACTTTCACAAATATACTGCTTGAAGCTTAGAAAGGGATCTGCACTTTGTTTTATCAAAATCGGACCACAAACAAAAAAGATATACTAATTTTTAGGGAGGAACCTATAAAAATTTTTTTCTTAAATAAATTTAAATAAATATTTATGTGGGTATCAGCATATCTATACTATAATAAATTTCTAGAAGGGTCGTGTCTGTACATTGAAAATTTGTTTGAAAAGATGACTGGGGGTGACTTGGGGGATACTATAGAGCTCATCTGACCCATTTTTAGAATTATTGTCTGTCTGTTTGTCTGTTTGTCTGTTTGAACTTAAGGATCTCGGAAACTAAGCAATGGATTTTGATGAGACTTTCACAAATATACTGCTTGAAGCTTAGAAAGGGATCTGCACTTTGTTTTATCAAAATCGGACCACAAACAAAAAAGATATACTAATTTTTAGGGAGGAACCTATAAAATTTTTTTTCTTA
Source organism: Sphenella marginata (assembly GCA_951509765.1). Taxonomy (NCBI): domain Eukaryota; kingdom Metazoa; phylum Arthropoda; class Insecta; order Diptera; family Tephritidae; genus Sphenella; species Sphenella marginata. Next base: position 12,255,274 of record OX608078.1, read on the forward strand.
AATAAATTTAAATAAATATTTATGTGGGTATCAGCATATCTATACTATAATAAATTTCTAGAAGGGTCGTGTCTGTACATTGAAAATTTCTTTGAAAAGATGACTGGGGGTGACTTGGGGGATACTATAGAGTTCATCTGACCCATTTTTAGAATTATTGTCTGTCTGTTTGTCTGTTTGTCTGTTTGAACTTAAGGATCTCGGAAACTAAGCAATGGATTTTGATGAGACTTTCACAAATATACTGCTTGAAGCTTAGAAAGGGATCTGCACTTTGTTTTATCAAAATCGGACCACAAACAAAAAAGATATACTAATTTTTAGGGAGGAACCTATAAAATTTTTTTTCTTAAATAAATTTAAATAAATATTTATGTGGGTATCAGCATATCTATACTATAATAAATCTCTAGAAGGGTCGTGTCTGTGCATTGAAAATTTCTTTGAAAAAATTACTGGGGGTGACTTGGGGAATACTATAGAGTTCATCTGACTCATTTTTAGAATTATCGTCTGTCTGTTTGTCTGTTTGAACTTAAGGATCTCGGAAACTAAGAAATGGATTTTGATGAGACTTTCACAAATATACTGCTTGAAGCTTAGAAAGGGACCTGCACTTTGTTTTATCAAAATCGGACCACAAACAAAAAAGATATACTAATTTTTAGGGAGGAACCTATAAAATTTTTTTTCTTTAATAAATTTAAATAAATATTTATGTGGGTATCAGCATATCTTTAATAAAACTCTAGAAAAGTCGTGTCTGTGCATTGAAAATTTCTTTGAAAAAATTACTGGGGGTGACTTGGGGAATACTATAGAGTTCATCTGACTCATTTTTAGAATTATCGTCTGTCTGTTTGTCTGTTTGAACTTAAGGATCTCGGAAACTAAGAAATGGATTTTGATGAGACTTTCACAAATATACTGTTTGAAGCTTAGAAAGGGATCTGCACTTTGTTTTATCAAAATCGGACCACAAACAAAAAAGATATACTAATTTTTAGGGAGGAACCTATAAAATTTTTTTTCTTAAATAAATTTAAATAAATATTTATGTGGGTATCAGCATATCTATACTATAATAAATCTCTAGAAGGGTCGTGTCTGTACATTGAAAATTTCTTTGAAAAGATGACTGGGGGTGACTTGGGGGATACTATAGAACTCATCTGACCCATTTTTAGAATTATTGTCTGTCTGTTTGTCTGTTTGAACTTAAGGATCTCGGAAACTAAGCAATGGATTTTGATGAGACTTTCACAAATATACTGCTTGAAGCTTAGAAAGGGATCTGCACTTTGTTTTATCAAAATCGAACCACAAACAAAAAAGATATACTAATTTTTAGGGAGGAACCTATGAAATTTTTTTTCTTAAATAAATTTAAATAAATATTTATGTGGGTATCAGCATATCTATACTATAATAAATCTCTAGAAGGGTCGTGTCTGTACATTGAAAATTTCTTTGAAAAGATGACTGGGGGTGACTTGGGGGATACTATAGAGTTCATCTGACCCATTTTTAGAATTATTGTCTGTCTGTTTGTCTGTTTGTCTGTTTGTCTGTTTGAACTTAAGGATCTCGGAAACTAAGCAATGGATTTTGATGAGACTTTCACAAGTATACTGCTTGAAGCTTAGAAAGGGATCTGCACTTTGTTTTATCAAAATCGGACCACAAACAAAAAAGATATACTAATTTTTAGGGAGGAACCTATGCAATTTTTTTTCTTAAATAAATTTACATAAATAAATATTTATGTGGGTATCAGCATATCTACATATACTATAATAAATCTCTAGAAGGGTCGTGTCTGTACATTGAAAATTTCTTTGAAAAGATGACTGGGGGTGACTTGGGGGATACTATAGAGTTCATCTGACCCATTTTTAGAATTATTGTCTGTCTGTTTGTCTGTTTGTCTGTTTGAACTTAAGGATCTCGGAAACTAAGCAATGGATTTTGATGAGACTTTCACAAATATACTGCTTGAAGCTTAGAAAGGGATCTGCACTTTGTTTTATCAAAATCGGACCACAAACAAAAAAGATATACTAATTTTTAGGGAGGAACCTATGAAATTTTTTTTCTTAAATAAATTTAAATAAATATTTATGTGGGTATCAGCATATCTATCTATACTATAATAAATCTCTAGAAGGGTCGTGTCTGTACATTGAAAATTTCTTTGAAAAGATGACTGGGGGTGACTTGGGGGATACTATAGAGTTCATCTGACCCATTTTTAGAATTTTTGTCTGTCTGTTTGTCTGTTTGTCTGTTTGAACATAAGGATCTCGGAAACTAAGCAATGGATTTTGATGAGACTTTCACAAATATACTGCTTGAAGCTTAGAAAGGGATCTGCACTTTGTTTTATCAAAATCGGACCACAAACAAAAAAGATATACTAATTTTTAGGGAGGAACCTATGAAATTTTTTTTCTTAAATAAATTTAAATAAATATTTATGTGGGTATCAGCATATCTTTAATAAAACTCTAGAAAAGTCGTGTCTGTGCATTGAAAATTTCTTTGAAAAAATTACTGGGGGTGACTTGGGGAATACTATAGAGTTCATCTGACTCATTTTTAGAATTATCGTCTATCTGTTTGTCTGTTTGAACTTAAGGATCTCGGAAACTAAGAAATGGATTTTGATGAGACTTTCACAAATATACTGCTTGAAGCTTAGAAACGGATCTGCACTTTGTTTTATCAAAATCGGACCACAAACAAAAAAGATATACTAATTTTTAGGGAGGAACCTATGAAATTTTTTTTCTTAAATAAATTTAAATAAATATTTATGTGGGTATCAGCATATCTATCTATCTATACTATAATAAATCTCTAGAAGGGTCGTGTCTGTACATTGAAAATTTCTTTGAAAAGATGACTGGGGGTGACTTGGGGGATACTATAGAGTTCATCTGACCCATTTTTAGAATTATTGTCTGTCTGTTTGTCTGTTTGAACTTAAGGATCTCGGAAACTAAGCAATGGATTTTGATGAGACTTTCACAAATATAATGCTTGAAGCTTAGAAAGGGATCTGCACTTTGTTTTATCAAAATCGGACCACAAACAAAAAAGATATACTAATTTTTAGGGAGGAACCTATGAAATTTTTTTTCTTAAATAAATTTAAATAAATATTTATGTGGGTATCAGCATATCTATCTATACTATAATAAATCTCTAGAAGGGTCGTGTCTGTACATTGAAAATTTCTTTGAAAAGATGACTGGGGATGACCTGGGGAATGCTATGGAGTTCATCTGACCCATTTTTAAAATTATTGTATGTCTGTTTGTCTGTTTGTCTGTTTAAACTTAAGGATCTCGGAAACTAAGAAATGGATTTTGATGAGACTTTCACAAATATACTGCTTGAAGCTTAGAAAGGGATCTGCACTTTGTTTTATCAAAATCGGACTACAAACAAAAAAGATATACTAATTTTTAGGGAGGAACCTATGAAATTTTTTTTCTTAAATAAATTTAAATAAATATTTATGTGGGTATCAGCATATCTATCTATACTATAATAAATCTCTAGAAGGGTCGTGTCTGTACATTGAAAATTTCTTTGAAAAGATGACTGGGGATGACCTGGGGAATGCTATGGAGTTCATCTGACCCATTTTTAAAATTATTGTCTGTCTGTTTGTCTGTTTGAACTTAAGGATCTCGGAAACTAAGCAATGGATTTTGATGAGACTTTCACAAGTATACTGCTTGAAGCTTAGAAAGGGATCTGCACTTTGTTTTATCAAAATCGGACTACAAACAAAAAAGATATACTAATTTTTAGGGAGGAACCTATGAAATTTTTTTTCTTAAATAAATTTAAATAAATATTTATGTGGGTATCAGCATATCTATACTATAATAAATCTCTAGAAGGGTCGTGTCTGTACATTGAAAATTTCTTTGAAAAGATGACTGGGGATGACCTGGGGAATACTATAGAGTTCATCTGACCCATTTTTTAAATTATTGTCTGTCTGTTTGTCTGTTTGTCTGTTTGAACTTAAGGATCTCGGAAACTAAGGAATGGATTTTGATGAGACTTTCACAAATATACTGCTTGAAGCTTAGAAAGGGATCTGCACTTTGTTTTATCAAAATCGGATAACAAAAAAAAAAGATATACTAATTTTTAGGGAGGAACCTATGCAATTTTTTTTCTTAAATAAATTTAAATAAATATTTATGTGGGTATCAGCATATCTATCTATCTATACTATAATAAATCTCTAGAAGGGTCGTGTCTGTACATCGAAAATTTCTTTGAAAAGATGACTGGGGGTGACTTGGGGGATACTATAGAGTTCATCTGACCCATTTTTAGAATTATTGTCTGTCTGTTTGTCTGTTTGTCTGTTTGAGCTTAAGGATCTCGGAAACTAAGCAATGGATTTTGATGAGACTTTCACAAATATACTGCTTGAAGCTTAGAAAGGGATCTGCACTTTGTTTTATCAAAATCGGATAACAAAAAAAAAAGATATACTAATTTTTAGGGAGGAACCTATGCAATTTTTTTTCTTAAATAAATTTAAATAAATATTTATGTGGGTATCAGCATATCTATACTATAATAAATCTCTAGAAGGGTCGTGTCTGTACATTGAAAATTTCTTTGAAAAGATGACTGGGGGTGACTTGGGGGATACTATAGAGTTCATCTGACCCATTTTTAGAATTATTGTCTGTCTGTTTGTCTGTTTGTCTGTTTGAACTTAAGGATCTCGGAAACTAAGCAATGCATTTTGATGAGACTTTCACAAATATACTGCTTGAAGCTTAGAAAGGGATCTGCACTTTGTTTTATCAAAATCGGACCACAAACAAAAAAGATATACTAATTTTTAGGGAGGAACCTATGCAATTTTTTTTCTTAAATAAATTTAAATAAATATTTATGTGGGTATCAGCATATCTATACTATAATAAATCTCTAGAAGGGTCGTGTCTGTACATTGAAAATTTCTTTGAAAAGATGACTGGGGATGACCTGGGGAATGCTATGGAGTTCATCTGACCCATTTTTAGAATTATTGTCTGTCTGTTTGTCTGTTTGTCTGTTTGTCTGTTTGTCTGTCTGTCTGTTTGTCTGTTTGTCTGTTTGAACTTAAGGATCTCGGAAACTAAGAAATGGATTTTGATGAGACTTTCACAAATATACTGCTTGAAGCTTAGAAAGGGATCTGCACTTTGTGTTATCAAAATCGGACCACAAACAAAAAAGATATACTAATTTTTAGGGAGGAACCTATGAAATTTTTTTTCTTAAATAAATTTAAATAAATATTTATGTGTGTATCAGCATATCTATACTATAATAAATCTCTAGAAGGGTCGTGTCTGTACATTGAAAATTTCTTTGAAAAAATTACTGGGGGTGACTTGGGGAATACTATAGAGTTCATATGACCCATTTTTAGAATTATCGTCTGTCTGTTTGAACTTAAGGATCTCGGAAACTAAGGAATGGATTTTGATGAGACTTTCACAAGTATACTGCTTGAAGCTTAGAAAGGGATTTGCACTTTGTTTTATCAAAATCGAACAAAAAAGATATACTAATTTTTAGGGAGGAACCTATGAAATTTTTTTTTTTAAATAAATTTATATGAAGAAAAATTCACTTAGTTTGTGAAAAAAAAACTAAGCGTGCCTTTCTAAAATTTTTGTTTACTTTTTTTTCAATGTCTGCTAAATCAAAAATCAATTGCATAGGTACACTGCCGCGCTATGTGGAAAGTAACAAAGTTTGTTACGTTTTCACGCCAAAACTAAGGCACCTAGCAGTATGAAACTTTGTACACATTTTCTCTGTGGCCTGGAAGGATTCATGGAGATGATATTTGTTTGATAAATTAATCGATAACAGAGTTATCGGCGAAAATAAGGTTGCCCTAAAACCTCAAAACTTTCCTACAATTTGAGTATCAACCGAAAGAGGAAGTCCCCTTTTTTCATTTAAACTTCGATATAATTCGATAAATTTATCGATAACTTAATTATATGTCAGAAAATCCAAAAATCTTAAAATTTCCCTGCAATATGGATATCAAATGAAAGGGGAGGTCCAAAGGTTTCATTTATACTTCGATATATTTCGATACATTTTTCCATAGCTGAGTTATCGGTCAAAATATGATTGCACAAAAACCTTAAAAATGGCCTACAATATGGGTATCAAACGAAAGGGGAAGGCCCCAGGTTTCATTTGTACTTCAATATTTTTCGATAAGTTTATCGATAACTGAGTCATCGGTCAAAATGCGATTGCCCGAAAACCTTAATATTACCCTACAATATGTGTATCAAACGAAATGAGATAGCTCCAGGTTTCTTTTGGACTTTGATATATTTCGATAAGTTTATCGATATCTGAGTTATCGGTGATTGCCCAAAAAACTTAACACTACCCCATAATATGGGTATAAAACGAAAGGAGAAGGCCGCAGGTTTCATTTAGACTTCGATTGGTTTCGATAAATGTATCGATGATGAGTTATCGGTGAAAATGCGAATTCCCGAAAACCTAAATATTACCCTACAATATGGGTATCAAACGAATGGGGATGGTCCCGGGTTTCATTTTTACTTCGATATATTTCAATAAATTTATCGTTAATTTTATTATCGGTGAGAATGTGATTGCCTTAAAATTTACCTACAATATGGTATCAAATCAGCTTTTGAATTTCGATTCATCCTGACTCAATTTGTCAAAATTGAATTCTTGAAAGGCCCCCTAACGTTACCAACGAATACGGCAAAAGAAAATTTTTGAAAACCGGTTTTTAATACTCTTTTTTCAAAATATTCGAATTTGGTAAATTCTTCAGTAGGCAATAATCTATATATATAAAATTCAAATTATGTAAATATATATGTATGTATGTATGTAGGTATAGATCGACTTGCGTCCTAAACTTATAAATCGATCGTAACCAAATTTTACACACCCACTGTACATCTTCCAGGGATGGTCACAGGCAAAAAAATATTTTGATATATATAGGGGGCGTGGCACCTCCCATACAAATGGAATTTTCCATTGTCCGTATCTCCGGAAGTATTTATGTTAGACCATTGAAACTCGGTAAGGGGTTATATGGGATCGATCCCTACCACCTCCAAAACAACTGGGTATAACGAAAAAGTGGGCGTGGCACCTCCCATACGAATGAAATACTTCTTAGTCGATATCTCTGGAACTATTTAGGTTAGATCATTGAAACTTGGTTAGGGGTTATATGCAATCGATCCCTACCACCTCCAAAAAAACTGGGGATAACGACAAAGTGGGCGTGGCACCTCCCATACGAATGAAATACTTCTTAGTCGATATCTCTGGAACTATTTAGGTTAGACCACTGAAATTTGGTTAGGGGTTATATGGAATCGATCCCTACCACCTCCAAAAAAAACTGGGATAACGACGGTGTGGGCGTGGCACCTCCCATACGAATGAAATACTTCTTAGTCGATATCTCTGGAGGAAGTATTTAGGTTAGACCACTGAAATTTGGTTAGGGGTTATATGGAATCGATCCCTACCACCTCCAAAAAAATCTGGGGATAACGCAGTGTGGGCGTGGCACCTCCCACACAAATGTGGAAGTATTCGGGTTACACCACTGAAATTTGGTGAGGGGTTATACGAGATCGATCCCTACCACCTCCAAAAAAATTGGGGTTAACGAAAATGGGGGCGTGGCACCTCCCATACTAATTTTTCAAGCTAAATATCTCCAAAAGTATTTAAGGCAGGAACCTGGAAATTGGTATAGAGCTAAATGATATCAAAACAATTTTCGCGCATAAAAGTGGGGTTATCGTAAAAGTGTTTAAAGTTAGGACCTGAAAATTGATCAGGAGATTAATGAAATCAATAGTTCCCGTGTAGGAAAATTTTTTCGCTATTTACTTATGCTCCGGGACAGAAAACTAAAAATTTTGTGTATCGTGTAGCCTTAAACGGAATACTAAAATTTTATATTTTTGAAGTTGTATGCACAATGAAGTAGTGAAAAATTAATAAAAAAATCTATTTTGGGAAGAACGAAGTTTGCCGGGTCAGCTATTTTTATGTATATAAATATGAAATCTTAAAGTATATTATTGATTTTGAAAGGCCCCCTAACTACTTACATCCCGAGCAACGCCGGGTACCCTGCTAGTTTATAATATTAGTATGATTATTGCCTACTGAATAATTTACCAAATTCGAATATTTTGAAAATTTTGAAAAAAGAGTATTGAAAACCGGTTTTCAAAAATTTTCTTTTGCGGTATCCTTGGTAACGTTAGGGGGCCTTTCCAGAATTCGATTTTGACAAGTTGTGCCAGGATGAATGCAAATTCAAATGTTGATTTGAAACCATATTGTAGGGTAATATTAAGGTTTTTCGGCAATGGCATTTTGACCAATAACTCAGTTGTCGATAAATTTATCCAAATATATCGAAGTCCAAATGAAACCTGGGGCCATCCTATACCTATGAGAGAAATATTATAAGTACAGGTCAAGTATACTCAGAGTTATAGGTCAAGTATATTCAGAATTGTATGGGTGAAAAAAAATATCAAAAAGTAATGGTCCCTAGAAGCGACTGAACCCCAAAAATTAATAAAAAAAAAGGATCCTATAACTCCTTCCAGACTATAACCTGTATGCTTTCCAAACTTCATCAAAATCCGTCTTACCATTCTCACGTGATTGAGTAACAGAAGCAAACGTCTAGACATCCAAACATCGCTACATTCCCATTTATAATATTAGTATGATTATTGCCTACTGAAGAATTTACCAAATTCGAATATTTTGAAAAAGAATATTGGAAACTGGTTTTCAAAAATGTTCTTTTGAGGTATTCGTTGGCAACGTTAGGGGGTCTTTCAAGAATTAAATTTTGACAAATTGTGCCAGGATGAATGCAAATGCAAATTTTGATTTGATACCATATTGCAGGGTAATATTAAGGTTCTTTTGCAATCGCATTTTTACCGATAACTCAGTTATAGATAAATTTATCGAAATATATCGAAGTACAAATGAAACCTGGGGCCTTCCCCTTTCGTTTGATACCCATATTGTAGGGCAAGTTTGAGGTTTTTGGGCAATCACATTTTCACCTATAACTCATCATCGATTAATTTATCGAAACCTATCGAAGTCATGAAAGCTGGGGCCATCCCCTTTCGTTTTATACCCATATTATAGGGTAATGTTAAGTTTTTTGGGCAATCACCGATAACTCATCATCGATAAATTTATCGAAACCTATCGAAGTCCAAAAGAAACCTGGGGTCTTCCCCTTTCGTTTGATACCCATATTGTACGACCTTTAGATACCTACATATATGCGAGATGTCATAAGTGTAGGTTCCATATAAATACTTAGAGTTATATGGAATAAAAAAATTTCGAAAAGTAACGGTCCCTAGCAGGGTCGGAACCCCCAAAATTAAAAATTAAATAGCCTATAGCTCCTTCCAGACTATAACCTGTAGGCGTGCCAAATTTCAAGAAAATCCGTCTTGCCATTCTCACGTTTTTACATTCACATTTATAATATTAGTATGATTATTGCCTACTGAATAATTTACCAAATTCGAATATTTTGAAAATTTTGAAAAAAGAGTATTGAAAACCGGTTTTCAAAAATTTTCTTTTGCGGTATCCTTGGTAACGTCAGGGGGCCTTTCCAGAATTCGATTTTGACAAGTTGTGCCAGGATGAATGCAAATTCAAATGTTGATTTGAAACCATATTGTAGGTAATATTTTGAAAAAGAATATTGGAAACTGGTTTTCAAAAATGTTCTTTTGAGGTATTCGTTGGCAACGTTAGGGGGTCTTTCAAGAATTAAATTTTGACAAATTGTGCCAGGATGAATGCAAATGCAAATTTTGATTTGATGACATATTGCAGGGTAATATTAAGGTTCTTTTGCAATCGCATTTTTACCGATAACTCAGTTATAGATAAATTTATCGAAATATATCGAAGTACAAATGAAAGCTGGGGCCTTCCCCTTTCGTTTGATACCCACATTGTAGGGCAAGTTTGAGGTTTTTGGGCAATCACATTTTCACCGATAACTCGTCATCGATTAATTTATCGAAACCTATCGAAGTCATGAAACCTGGGGCCATCCCCTTTCGTTTTATACCCATATTATAGGGTAATGTTAAGTTTTTTGGACAATCACCGATAACTCATCATCGATAAATTTATCGAAGCCTATAGAAGTCCAAATGAAACCTGGAGCTATCTTCTTTCGTTTGATACCGATATTGTAGGGTAATATAGAAGTTTTCGGGCAATCGCATTTTTACCGATAACTCAGTTATCTATCAATTTATCGAAACCTATCGAAGTCCAAATGAAACCTGGGGCCATCCACTCTCGTTTGATACCCATATTGTAGGGTAATAAATATTAAGGTTTTCGGGCAATCGCATTTTGACCGATAACTTAGTTATCAATCAATTTATCGAAATATATCGAAGCCAAAATGAAACCTGGGGTCTTCCCCTTTCGTTTGATACCCATATTGTACGACCTTTAGATACCTACATATATGCGAAATGTCATAAGTATAGGTTCTATATACTTAGAGTTATATGGAAAAAAAATTTCGAAAAGTAACGGTCCCTAGCAGGGTCGGAACCCCCAAAATTAAAAATTAAATAGCCTATAGCTCCTTCCAGACTATAACCTGTAGGCGTGCCAAATTTCAACAAAATCCGTCTTGCCATTCTCACGTTTTTAGGGAAAAAAAAAGGAAACTTCTGGACATCCAAACATCGCTACAGTCACATTTATAATATTAGTATGATTATTGCCTACTGAAGAATTTACCAAATTCGAATATTTTGAAAAAGAATATTGGAAAGTGGTTTTCAAAAATGTTCTTTTGAGGTATTCGTTGGCAACGTTAGGGGGTCTTTCAAGAATTCAATTTTGACAAATTGTGCCAGGATGAATGCAAATGCAAATGTTGATTTGATACCATATTGCAGGGTAATATTAAGGTTCTTCTGCAATCGCATTTTTACCGATAACTCAGTTATAGATAAATTTATCGAAATATATCGAAGTACAAATGAAACCTGGGGCCTTCCCCTTTCGTTTGATACCCATATTGTAGGGCAAGTTTGAGGTTTTTGGGCAATCACATTTTCACCTATAACCCATCATCGATTAATTTATCGAAACCTATCGAAGTCATGAAACCTGGGGCCATCCCCTTTCGTTTTATACCCATATTATAGGGTAATGTTAAGTTTTTTGGGCAATCACCGATAACTCATCATCGATAAATTTATCGAAACCTATAGAAGTCCAAATGAAACCTGCGGCCTTCTCCTTTCGTTTTATACCCATATTATAGGGTAATGCTAAGTTTTTTGGGCAATCACCGATAACTCATCATCGATAAATTTATCGAAACCTATCGAAGTCCAAATGAAACCTGCGGTCTTCTCCTTTCGTTTTATACCCATATTATAGAGTAATGTAAAGTTTTTTGGGCAATCACCGATAACTCATCATCGATAAATTTATCGAAACCTATAGAAGTCCAAATGAAACCTGCGGCCTTATTCTTTCGTTCTATACCCATATTATAGGGTAATGTTAAGTTTTTTGGGCAATCACCGATAACTCATCATCGATAAATTTATCGAAACCTATCGAAGTCCAAATGAAACCTGCGGTCTTCTGCGGTCCAAATAAAACCTGCGGCCTTCTCCTTTCGTTTTATACCCATATTATAGGGTAATGTTAAGTTTTTTGGGCAATCGCCGATAACTCATCATCGATAAATTTATCGAAACCTATCGAAGTCCAAATGAAACCTGCGGTCTTCTCCTTTCGTTTTATACCCATATTATAGGGTAACGTTAAGTTTTTTGGGCAGTCAACGATAACTCAGTTATCGATAAATTTAGCGAAATATATCGAAATACAAATGAAACCTGCGGCCTTCTCCTTTCGTTTTATACCCATATTATAAGGTAATGTTAAGTTTTTTGGGCAATCACCGATAACTCATCATCGATAAATTTATCGAAACCTATCGAAGCCCAAATGAAACCTGCGGTCTTCTCCTTTCGTTTTATACCCATATTATAGGGTAATGTTAAGTTTTTTGGGCAATCACCGATAACTCATCATCGATAAATTTATCGAAACCTATCGAAGTCCAAATGAAACCTGCGGCCTTCTCCTTTCGTTTTATACCCATATTATAGGGTAATGTTAAGTTTTTTGGGCAATCACCGATAACTCATCATCGATAAATTTATCGAAACCTATCGAAGTCCAAATGAAACCTGGGGTCTTCTCCTTTCGTTTTATACCCATATTATAGGGTAATGTTAAGTTTTTTGGCAATCACCGATAACTCATCATCGATAAATTTATCGAAACCTATAGAAGTCCAAATGAAACCTGCGGCCTTCTCCTTTCGTTTTATACCCATATTATAGGGTAATGTTAAGTTTTTTGGGCAATCACCGATAACTCATCATCGATAAATTTATCGAAACCTATCGAAGTCTAAATGAAACCTGCGGTCTTCTCCTTTCGTTTTATACCCATATTATAGGGTAATGTAAAGTTTTTTGGGCAATCACCGATAACTCATCATCGATAAATTTATCGAAACCTATCGAAGTCCAAATGAAACCTGCGGTATTCTGCGGTCCAAATAAAACCTGCGGCCTTCTCCTTTCGTTTTATACCCATATTATAGGGTAATGTTAAGTTTTTTGGGCAATCGCCGATAACTCATCATCGATAAATTTATCGAAATATATCGAAGTCCAAATGAAACCTGGGGCCATCCCCTTTCGTTTGATACCCATATTGTAGGGTAATATAGAAGTTTTCGGGCAATCGCATTTTTACCGATAACTCAGTTATCTATCAATTTATCGAAACGTATCGAAGTCCAAATGAAACCTGGGGCCATCCACTTTCGTTTGAGGTAGTATTAAGGTTTTCGGGCAATCGCATTTTCACCGATAACTCATCATCGATAAATTTATCGAAATATATCGAAGTCCAAATGAAACCTGGAGCTATCTTCTTTCGTTTGATACCCATATTGTAGGGTAATATAGAAGTTTTCGGGCAATCGCATTTTTACCGATAACTCAGTTATAGATAAATTTATCGAAATATATCGAAGTACAAATGAAACCTGCGTCTTCTCCTTTCGTTTTATACCCATATTATAGGGTAAAGTTAAGTTTTTTGGGCAGTCAACGATAACTCATCATCGATAAATTTATCGAAACCTATCGAAGTCCAAATAAAACCTGCGGCCTTCTCCTTTCGTTTTATACCCATATTAGAGGGTAATGTAACGTTTTTTGGGCAGTCAACTATAACTCATCATCGATAAATTTATCGAAACCTATCGAAGTCCAAATAAAACCTGCGGCCTTCTCCTTCGTTTTATACCCATATTATAGGGTAAGGTTAAGTTTTTTGGGCAATCACCGATAACTCATCATCGATAAATTTATCGAAACCTATCGAAGTCCAAATGAAACCTGCGGTCTTCTCCTTTCGTTTTATACCCATATTATAGGGTAAAGTTAAGTTTTTTGGTCAATCACCGATAACTCAGTTATCGATAAACTTATCGAAATATATCGAAGTCCAAATGAAACCTGGGGCCATCCCCTTTCGTTTGATACCCATATTGTAGGGTAATATTAAGGTTTTCGGGCAATCGCATTTTCACCGATAACTCATCATCGATAAATTTATCGAAACCTATCGAAGTCCAAATGAAACCTTCGGTCTTCTCCTTTCGTTTTATACCCATATTATAGGGTAAAGTTAAGTTTTTTGGTCAATCACCGATAACTCAGTTATCGATAAACTTATCGAAATATATCGAAGTCCAAATGAAACCTGGAGCTATCTTCTTTCGTTTGATACCGATATTGTAGGGTAATATAGAAGTTTTCGGGCAATCGCATTTTTACCGATAACTCAGTTATCTATCAATTTATCGAAACCTATCGAAGTCCAAATGAAACCTGGGGCCATCCACTTTCGTTTGATACCCATATTGTAGGGTAATAAATATTAAGGTTTTCGGGCAATCGCATTTTGACCGATAACTTAGTTATCGATCAATTTATCGAAATATATCGAAGCCAAAATGAAACCTGGGGTCTTCCCCTTTCGTTTGATACCCATATTGTACGACCTTTAGATACCTACATATATGCGAAATGTCATAAGTATAGGTTCTATATACTTAGAGTTATATGGAAAAATTATTTCGAAAAGTAACGGTCCCTAGCAGGGTCGGAACCCCCAAAATTAAAAATTCAATAGCCTATAGCTCCTTCCAGACTATAGCCTGTAGGCGTGCAAAATTTCAACAAAATCCGTTTTGCCATTCTCACGTTTTTAGGGAACAAAAGCAAACGTCTGGACATCCAAACATCGCTACATTCACATTTATAATATTAGTATGATTATTGCCTACTGAAGAATTTACCAAATTCGAATATTTTGAAAAAGAATATTAGAAACTGGTTTTCAAAAATGTTCTTTTGAGGTATTCGTTGGCAACGTTAGGGGGTCTTTCAAGAATTCAATTTTGACAAATTGTGCCAGGATGAATGCAAATGCAAATGTTGATTTGATACCATATTTCAGGGTAATATTAAGGTTCTTCTGCAATCGCATTTTTACCGATAACTCAGTTATAGATAAATTTATCGAAATATATCGAAGTACAAATGAAACCTGGGGCCTTCCCCTTTCGTTTGATACCGATATTGTAGGGCAAGTTTGAGGTTTTTGGGCAATCACATTTTCACCTATAACTCATCATCGATTAATTTATCGAAACCTATCGAAGTCATGAAACCTGGGGCCATCCCATTTCGTTTTATACCCATATTATAGGGTAATGTTAAGTTTTTTGGGCAATCACCGATAACTCATCATCGATAAATTTATCGAAACCTATAGAAGTCCAAATGAAACCTGCGGCCTTCTCCTTTCGTTTTATACCCATATTATAGGGTAATGTTAAGTTTTTTGGGCAATCACCGATAACTCATCATCGATAAATTTATCGAAACCTATCGAAGTCCAAATGAAACCTGCGGTCTTCTCCTTTCGTTTTATACCCATATTATAGGGTAATGTAAAGTTTTTTGGGCAATCGCCGATAACTCATCATCGATAAATTTATCGAAAGCTATCGAAGTCCAAATGAAACCTGCGGTCTTCTCCTTTCGTTTTATACCCATATTATAGGGTAAAGTTAAGTTTTTTGGTCAATCACCGATAACTCATCATCGATAAATTTATGGAAACCTATCGAAGTCCAAATGAAACCTGCGGTCTTCTCCTTTCGTTTTATACCCATATTATAGGGTAATGTTAAGTTTTTTGGGCAATCGCCGATAACTCATCATCGATAAATTTATCGAAACCTATCGAAGTCCAAATGAAACCTGCGGTCTTCTCCTTTCGTTTTATACCCATATTATAGGGTAATGTTAAGTTTTTTGGGCAATCACCGATAACTCATCATCGATAAATTTATCGAAACCTATCGAAGTCCAAATGAAACCTGCGGTCTTCCTCTTTCGTTTTATACCCATATTAGAGGGTAATGTTCAGTTTTTTGGGCAATCACCGATAACTCATTATCGATAAATTTATCGAAACCTATAGAAGTCCAAATGAAACCTGCGGCCTTCTCCTTTCGTTTTATACCCATATTATAGGGTAATGTTAAGTTTTTTGGGCAATCACCGATAACTCATCATCGATAAATTTATCGAAACCTATCGAAGTCCAAATGAAACCTGCGACCTTCTCCTTTCGTTTTATACGCATATTATGGGGTAATGTTAAGTTTTTTGGGCACTCACCGATAACTTAGTTATCGATAAATTTATCGAAATATATCGATGTCCAAATGAAACCTGGAGCTATCTTCTTTCGTTTGATACCCATATTGTAAGGTAATGTAGAAGTTTTCGCGTGAACAAAAGCAAACGTCTGTAATGGTCCCTAGAAGCTTCCGAACCCCCAAAATTAATAAAAAAAGGATCCTATAACTCCTTCCAGACTATAACCTGTACGCGTTCCAAACTTCATTAAAATCCGTCTTGCCATTCTCATGTGATTGAGTAACAGAAGCAAACGTCTGGACATCCAAACATCGCTACATTCACATTTATAATATTATTTAGTACAATTATTGCCTACTGAAGAATTTACCAAATTCGAATATTTTGAAAATTTTGAAAATGAATATTGAAAACTGGGTTTCAAAAATGGTCTTTTAAAGTATTCGTTGGCAACGTTAGGGGGTCTTTCAAGAATTCAATTTTGACAAATTGTGCGAGGATGAATGCAAATGCAAATTTTGATTTGATACCATATTGCAGGGTAATATTAAGGTTCTTCTGCAATCGCATTTTTACCGATAACTCAGTTATAGATAAATTTATCGAAATATATCGAAGTACAAATGAAACCTGGGGCCTTCCCCTTTCGTTTGATACCCATATTGTAGGGCAAGTTTAAGGTTTTTGGGCAATCACATTTTCACCGATAACTCATCATCGATTAATTTATCGAAACCTATCCAAGACCAAATGAAACCTGGGGCCATCCCCTTTCGTTTGATACTCATATTGGAGGGTAATATAGAGGTTTTCGGGCAATCGAATTTTGACCGATAACTCATCATCGATAAATTTATCGAAACCTATCGAAGTCCAAGTTAAACCTGCGGCCTTCTCCTTTCGTTTTATACCCATATTATATTATAATGTTAAGTTGTTTGGGCAATCACCAATAACTCAGTTACCGATAAATTTATCGAAATATATCGAAGTACAAATGAAACCTGGAGCTTTCCCCTTTCGTTTGATACCCATATTGTAGGGCAAGTTTAAGGTTTTTGGACAATCACATTTTCACCCATAACTCATCATCGATAAATTTATCGAAACCTATCGAAGTCCAAATGAAACCTAGGCCATCCCCTTTCGTTTGATACTCATATTGTAGGGTAATATGGAGGTTTTCGGGCAATCGAACTTTGACCGATAACTCATCATCGATAAATTTATCGAAACCTATAGAAGTCCAAATGAAACCTGCGGCCTTAAGGTTTTTGGGCAATCACATTTTCACCGATAACTCATGATCGATAAATTTATCGAAACCTATCGAAGTCCAATGAAACCTGCGGCCTTCTCCTTTCGTTTTATACCCATATTATAGGGTAATGTTAAGTTTTTTGGGCAGTCAACTATAACTCATCATCGATAAATTTATCGAAACCTATCGAAGTCCAAATAAAACCTGCGGCCTTCTCGTTTCGTTTTATACCCATATTATAGGGTAATGTTAAGTTTTTTGGGCAATCACCGATAACTCATCATCGATAAATTTATCGAAAGCTATCGAAGTCCAAATGAAACCTGCGGTCTTCTCCTTTCGTTTTATACCCATATTATAGGGTAAAGTTAAGTTTTTTGGTCAATCACCGATAACTCAGTTATCGATAAATTTATCGAAATATATCGAAGTCCAAATGAAACCTTTAGCTATCTTCTTTCGTTTGATACCGATATTGTAGGGAAATATAGAAGTTTTCGGGCAATCGCATTTTTACCGATAACTCAGTTATGTATCAATTTATCGAAACCTATCGAAGTCCAAATGAAACCTGGGGCCATCCACTTTCGTTTGATACCCATATTGTAGGGTAATATTTAGGTTTTCGGGCAATCGCATTTTGACCGATAACTTAGTTATCGATCAATTTATCGAAATATATCGAAGCCAAAATGAAACCTGGGGTCTTCCCCTTTCGTTTGATACCCATATTGTACGACCTTTAGATACCTACATATATGCGAAATGTCATAAGTATAGGTTCTATATACTTAGAATTATATGGAAAAAAAATTTCGAAAAGTAACGGTCCCTAGCAGGGTCGGAACAAAATTAAAAATTAAATAGCCTATAGCTCCTTCCAGACTATAACCTGTAGGCATGCCAAATTTCAACAAAATCCGTCTTGCCATTCTCACGTTTTTAGGGAAAAAAAAAGCAAACTTCTGGACATCCAAACATCGCTACATTCACATTTATAATATTAGTATGATTATTGCCTACTGAAGAATTTACCAAATTCGAATATTTTGAAAAAGAATATTGGAAACTGGTTTTCAAAAATGTTCTTTTGAGGTATTCGTTGGCAACGTTAGGGGGTCTTTCAAGAATTCAATTTTGACAAATTGTGCCAGGATGAATGCAAATGCAAATGTTGATTTGATACCATATTTCAGGGTAATATTAAGGTTCTTCTGCAATCGCATTTTTACCGATAACTCAGTTATAGATAAATTTATCGAAATATATCGAAGTACAAATGAAACCTGGGGCCTTCCCCTTTCGTTTGATACCCATATTGTAGGGCAAGTTTGAGGTTTTTGGGCAATCACATTTTCACCTATAACACATCATCGATTAATTTATCGAAACCTATCGAAGTCATGAAACCTGGGGTCATCCCCTTTCGTTTTATACCCATATTATAGGGTAATGTTAAGTTTTTTGGGCAATCACCGATAACTCATCATCGATAAATTTATCGAAACCTATCGAAGTCCAAATGAAACCTGCGGTCTTCTCCTTTCGTTTTATACCCATATTATAGGGTAATGTTAAGTTTTTTGGGCAATCACCGAGAACTCATCATCGATAAATTTATCGAAACCTATCGAAGTCCAAATGAAACCTGCGGTCTTCTGCGGTCCAAATAAAACCTGCGGCCTTCTCCTTTCGTTTTATACCCATATTATAGGGTAATGTTAAGGTTTTTGGGCAATCGCCCATAACTCATCATCGATAAATTTATCGAAACCTATCGAAGTCCAAATGAAACCTGCGGTCTTCTCCTTTCGATTTATACCCATATTATAGGGTAAAGTTAAGTTTTTTGGTCAATCACCGATAACTCAGTTATCGATAAACTTATCGAAATATATCGAAGTCCAAATGAAACCTGGGGCCATCCCCTTTCGTTTGATACCCATATTGTAGGGTAATATAGAAGTTTTCGGGCAATCGCATTTTTACCGATAACTCAGATATCTATCAATTTATCGAAACCTAGCGAAGTCCAAATGAAACCTGGGGCCATCCACTTTCGTTTGATACCCATATTGTAGGGTAGTATTAAGGTTTTCGGGCAATCGCATTTTCACCGATAACTCATCATCGATAAATTTATCGAAATATATCGAAGTCCAAATTAAACCTGGAGCTATCTTCTTTCGTTTGATACCGATATTGTAGGGTAATATAGAAGTTTTCGGGCAATCGCATTTTTACCGATAACTGAGTTATCTATCAATTTATCGAAACCTATCGAAGTCCAAATGAAACCTGGGGCCATCCACTTTCGTTTGATACCCATATTGTAGGGTAATATTAAGGTTTTCGGGCAATCGCATTTTGACCGATAACTTAGTTATCGATCAATTTATCGAAATATATGGAAGGCAGAATGAAACCTGGGGTCTTCCCCTTTCGTTTGATACCCACATATATGCGAAATGTCATAAGTATAGGTTCTATATACTTAGAGTCGGAACCCCCAAAATTAAAAATTAAATAGCCTATAGCTCCTTCCAGACTATAACCTGTAGGCGTGCCAAATTTCAATAAAATCCGTCTTGCCATTCTCACGTTTTTAGGGGAAAAAAAGCAAACTTCTGGACATCCAAACATCGCTACATTCACATTTATAATATTAGTATGATTATTGCCTACTGAAGAATTTACCAAATTCGAATATTTTGAAAAAGAATATTGGAAACTGGTTTTCAAAAATGTTCTTTTGAGGTATTCGTTGGCAACGTTAGGGGGTCTTTCAGGAATTCAATTTTGACAAATTGTGCCAGGATGAATGCAAATGCAAATGTTGATTTGATACCATATTGCAGGGTAATATTAAGGTTCTTCTGCAATCGCATTTTGACCAATAACTCAGTTGTCGATAAATTTATCGAAATATATCGAAGTCCAAATGAAACCTGGGGCCATCCCCTTTCGTTTGATACCCATATTGTAGGGTAATATACAAGTTTTCGGGCAATCGCATTTTTACCGATAACTCAGATATCTATCAATTTATCGAAACCTATCGAAGTCCAAATGAAACCTGGGGCCATCCACTTTCGTTTGATACCCATATTGTAGGGTAATAAATATTAAGGTTTTCGGGCAATCGCATTTTGACCGATAACTTAGTTATAGATAAATTTATCGAAATATATCGAAGTACAAATGAAACCTGCGTCTTCTCCTTTCGTTTTATACCCATATTATAGGGTAAAGTTAAGTTTTTTGGGCAGTCAACGATAACTCATCATCGATAAATTTATCGCAACCTATCGAAGTCCAAATAAAACCTGCGGCCTTCTCCTTTCGTTTTATACCCATATTATAGGGTAATGTTAAGTTTTTTGGGCAGTCAACTATAACTCATCATCGATAAATTTATCGAAACCTATCGAAGTCCAAATAAAACCTGCGGCCTTCTCCTTTCGTTTTATACCCATATTATAGGGTAATGTTAAGTTTTTTGGGCAATCACCGATAACTCATCATCGATAAATTTATCGAAACCTATCGAAGTCCAAATGAAACCTGCGGTCTTCTCCTTTCGTTTTATACCCATATTATAGGGTAAAGTTAAGTTTTTTGGTCAATCACCGATAACTCAGTTATCGATAAACTTATCGAAATATATCGAAGTCCAAATGAAACCTGGGGCCATCCCCTTTCGTTTGATACTCATATTGTAGGGTAATATTAAGGTTTTCGGGCAATCGCATTTTCACCGATAACTCATCATCCAAATGAAACCTGGAGCTATCTTCTTTCGTTTGATACCGATATTGTAGGGTAATATAGAAGTTTTCGGGCAATCGCATTTTTACCGATAACTCAGTTATCTATCAATTTATCGAAACCTATCGAAGTCCAAATGAAACCTGGGGCCATCCACTTTCGTTTGATACCCATATTGTAGGGTAGTATTAAGGTTTTCGGGCAATCGCATTTTCACCGATAACTCATCATCGATAAATTTATCGAAATATATCGAAGTCCAAATTAAACCTGGAGCTATCTTCTTTCGTGTGATACCGATATTGTACGGTAATATAGAAGTTTTCGGGCAATCGCATTTTTACCGATAACTGAGTTATCTATCAATTTATCGAAACCTATCGAAGTCCAAATGAAACCTGCGGTCTTCTCCTTTTGTTTTATACCCATATTATAGGGTAAAGTTAAGTTTTTTGGTCAATCACCGATAACTCAGTTATCGATAAACTTATCGAAATATATCGAAGTCCAAATGAAACCTGGGGCCATCCCCTTTCGTTTGATACTCATATTGTAGGGTAATATTAAGGTTTTCGGGCAATCGCATTTTCACCGATAACTCATCATCCAAATGAAACCTGGAGCTATCTTCTTTCGTTTGATACCGATATTGTAGGGTAATATAGAAGTTTTCGGGCAATCGCATTTTTACCGATAACTCAGTTATCTATCAATTTATCGAAACCTATCGAAGTCCAAATGAAACCTGGGGCCATCCACTTTCGTTTGATACCCATATTGTAGGGTAGTATTAAGGTTTTCGGGCAATCGCATTTTCACCGATAACTCATCATCGATAAATTTATCGAAATATATCGAAGTCCAAATAAAACCTGGAGCTATCTTCTTTCGTTTGATACCGATATTGTAGGGTAATATAGAAGTTTTCGGGCAATCGCATTTTTACCGATAACTGAGTTATCTATCAATTTATCGAAACCTATCGAAGTCCAAATGAAACCTGGGGCCATCCACTTTCGTTTGATACCCATATTGTAGGGTAATATTAAGGTTTTCGGGCAATCGCATTTTGACCGATAACTTAGTTATCGATCAATTTATCGAAATATATGGAAGGCAGAATGAAACCTGGGGTCTTCCCCTTTCGTTTGATACCCATATTGTACGACCTTTAGATACCTACATATATGCGAAATGTCATAAGTATAGGTTCTATATACTTAGAGTCGGAACCCCCAAAATTAAAAATTAAATAGCCTATAGCTCCTTCCAGACTATAACCTGTAGGCGTGCCAAATTTCAATAAAATCCGTCTTGCCATTCTCACGTTTTTAGGGGAAAAAAAGCAAACTTCTGGACATCCAAACATCGCTACATTCACATTTATAATATTAGTATGATTATTGCCTTCTGAAGAATTTACCAAATTCGAATATTTTGAAAAAGAATATTGGAAACTGGTTTTCAAAAATGTTCTTTTGAGGTATTCGTTGGCAACGTTAGGAGGTCTTTCAGGAATTCAATTTTGACAAATTGTGCCAGGATGAATGCAAATGCAAATGTTGATTTGATACCATATTGCAGGGTAATATTAAGGTTCTTCTGCAATCGCATTTTGACCAATAACTCAGTTGTCGATAAATTTATCGAAATATATCGAAGTCCAAATGAAACCTGGGGCCATCCCCTTTCGTTTGATACCCATATTGTAGGGTAATATACAAGTTTTCGGGCAATCGCATTTTTACCGATAACTCAGATATCTATCAATTTATCGAAACCTATCGAAGTCCAAATGAAACCTGGGGCCATCCACTTTCGTTTGATACCCATATTGTAGGGTAATAAATATTAAGGTTTTCGGGCAATCGCATTTTGACCGATAACTTAGTTATAGATAAATTTATCGAAATATATCGAAGTACAAATGAAACCTGCGTCTTCTCCTTTCGTTTTATACCCATATTATAGGGTAAAGTTAAGTTTTTTGGGCAATCACCGATAACTCATCATCGATAAATTTATCGAAACCTATCGAAGTCCAAATGAAACCTGCGGTCTTCTCCTTTCGTTTTATACCCATATTATAGGGTAAAGTTAAGTTTTTTGGTCAATCACCGATAACTCAGTTATCGATAAACTTATCGAAATATATCGAAGTCCAAATGAAACCTGGGGCCATCCCCTTTCGTTTGATACTCATATTGTAGGGTAATATTAAGGTTTTCGGGCAATCGCATTTTCACCGATAACTCATCATCCAAATGAAACCTGGAGCTATCTTCTTTCGTTTGATACCGATATTGTAGGGTAATATAGAAGTTTTCGGGCAATCGCATTTTTACCGATAACTCAGTTATCTATCAATTTATCGAAACCTATCGAAGTCCAAATGAAACCTGGGGCCATCCACTTTCGTTTGATACCCATATTGTAGGGTAGTATTAAGGTTTTCGGGCAATCGCATTTTCACCGATAACTCATCATCGATAAATTTATCGAAATATATCGAAGTCCAAATTAAACCTGGAGCTATCTTCTTTCGTGTGATACCGATATTGTAGGGTAATATAGAAGTTTTCGGGCAATCGCATTTTTACCGATAACTGAGTTATCTATCAATTTATCGAAACCTATCGAAGTCCAAATGAAACCTGCGGTCTTCTCCTTTTGTTTTATACCCATATTATAGGGTAAAGTTAAGTTTTTTGGTCAATCACCGATAACTCAGTTATCGATAAACTTATCGAAATATATCGAAGTCCAAATGAAACCTGGGGCCATCCCCTTTCGTTTGATACTCATATTGTAGGGTAATATTAAGGTTTTCGGGCAATCGCATTTTCACCGATAACTCATCATCCAAATGAAACCTGGAGCTATCTTCTTTCGTTTGATACCGATATTGTAGGGTAATATAGAAGTTTTCGGGCAATCGCATTTTTACCGATAACTCAGTTATCTATCAATTTATCGAAACCTATCGAAGTCCAAATGAAACCTGGGGCCATCCACTTTCGTTTGATACCCATATTGTAGGGTAGTATTAAGGTTTTCGGGCAATCGCATTTTCACCGATAACTCATCATCGATAAATTTATCGAAATATATCGAAGTCCAAATTAAACCTGGAGCTATCTTCTTTCGTTTGATACCGATATTGTAGGGTAATATAGAAGTTTTCGGGCAATCGCATTTTTACCGATAACTGAGTTATCTATCAATTTATCGAAACCTATCGAAGTCCAAATGAAACCTGGGGCCATCCACTTTCGTTTGATACCCATATTGTAGGGTAATATTAAGGTTTTCGGGCAATCGCATTTTGACCGATAACTTAGTTATCGATCAATTTATCGAAATATATGGAAGGCAGAATGAAACCTGGGGTCTTCCCCTTTCGTTTGATACCCATATTGTACGACCTTTAGATACCTACATATATGCGAAATGTCATAAGTATAGGTTCTATATACTTAGAGTCGGAACCCCCAAAATTAAAAATTAAATAGCCTATAGCTCCTTCCAGACTATAACCTGTAGGCGTGCCAAATTTCAATAAAATCCGTCTTGCCATTCTCACGTTTTTAGGGGAAAAAAAGCAAACTTCTGGACATCCAAACATCGCTACATTCACATTTATAATATTAGTATGATTATTGCCTTCTGAAGAATTTACCAAATTCGAATATTTTGAAAAAGAATATTGGAAACTGGTTTTCAAAAATGTTCTTTTGAGGTATTCGTTGGCAACGTTAGGAGGTCTTTCAGGAATTCAATTTTGACAAATTGTGCCAGGATGAATGCAAATGCAAATGTTGATTTGATACCATATTGCAGGGTAATATTAAGGTTCTTCTGCAATCGCATTTTGACCAATAACTCAGTTGTCGATAAATTTATCGAAATATATCGAAGTCCAAATGAAACCTGGGGCCATCCCCTTTCGTTTGATACCCATATTGTAGGGTAATATACAAGTTTTCGGGCAATCGCATTTTTACCGATAACTCAGATATCTATCAATTTATCGAAACCTATCGAAGTCCAAATGAAACCTGGGGCCATCCACTTTCGTTTGATACCCATATTGTAGGGTAATAAATATTAAGGTTTTCGGGCAATCGCATTTTGACCGATAACTTAGTTATAGATAAATTTATCGAAATATATCGAAGTACAAATGAAACCTGCGTCTTCTCCTTTCGTTTTATACCCATATTATAGGGTAAAGTTAAGTTTTTTGGGCAGTCAACGATAACTCATCATCGATAAATTTATCGCAACCTATCGAAGTCCAAATAAAACCTGCGGCCTTCTCCTTTCGTTTTATACCCATATTATAGGGTAATGTTAAGTTTTTTGGGCAGTCAACTATAACTCATCATCGATAAATTTATCGAAACCTATCGAAGTCCAAATAAAACCTGCGGCCTTCTCCTTTCGTTTTATACCCATATTATAGGGTAATGTTAAGTTTTTTGGTCAATCACCGATAACTCAGTTATCGATAAACTTATCGAAATATATCGAAGTCCAAATGAAACCTGGGGCCATCCCCTTTCGTTTGATACTCATATTGTAGGGTAATATTAAGGTTTTCGGGCAATCGCATTTTCACCGATAACTCATCATCCAAATGAAACCTGGAGCTATCTTCTTTCGTTTGATACCGATATTGTAGGGTAATATAGAAGTTTTCGGGCAATCGCATTTTTACCGATAACTCAGTTATCTATCAATTTATCGCCACCTATCGAAGTCCAAATGAAACCTGGGGCCATCCACTTTCGTTTGATACCCATATTGTAGGGTAATATTAAGGTTTTCGGGCAATCGCATTTTGACCGATAACTTAGTTATCGATCAATTTATAGAAATATATCGAAGCCAAAATGAAACCTGGGGTCTTCCCCTTTCGTTTGATACCCATATTGTACGACCTTTAGATACCTACATATATGCGAAATGTCATAAGTATAGGTTCTATATACTTAGAGTTATATGGAAAAAAAATTTCGAAAAGTAACGGTCCCTAGCAGGGTCGGAACCCCCAAAATTAAAAATTAAATAGCCTATAGCTCCTTCCAGACTATAACCTGTAGGCGTGCCAAATTTCAACAAAATCCGTCTTGCCATTCTCACGTTTTTAGGGAAAAAAAAGGCAAACTTCTGGACATCCAAACATCGCTACATTCACATTTATAATATTAGTATGATTATTGCCTACTGAAGAATTTACCAAATTCGAATATTTTGAAAAAGAATATTGGAAACTGGTTTTCAAAAATGTTCTTTTGAGGTATTCGTTGGCAACGTTAGGGGGTCTTTCAAGAATTCAATTTTGACAAATTGTGCCAGGATGAATGCAAATGCAAATGTTGATTTGATACCATATTGCAGGGTAATATTAAGGTTCTTCTGCTATCGCATTTTTACCGATAACTCAGTTATAGATAAATTTATCGAAATATATCGAAGTAAAAATGAAACCTGGGGCCTTCCCCTTTCGTTTGATACCCATATTGTAGGGCAAGTTTGAGGTTTTTGGGCAATCACATTTTCACCTATAACTCATCATCGATTAATTTATCGCAACCTATCGAAGTCCAAATAAAACCTGCGGCCTTCTCCTTTCGTTTTATACCCATATTATAGGGTAATGTTAAGTTTTTTGGGCAGTCAACGATAACTCATCATCGATAAATTTATCGCAACCTATCGAAGTCCAAATAAAACCTGCGGCCTTCTCCTTTCGTTTTATACCCATATTATAGGGTAATGTTAAGTTTTTTGGGCAGTCAACTATAACTCATCATCGATAAATTTATCGAAACCTATCGAAGTCCAAATAAAACCTGCGGCCTTCTCCTTTCGTTTTATACCCATATTATAGGGTAATGTTAAGTTTTTTGGGCAATCACCGATAACTCATCATCGATAAATTTATCGAAACCTATCGAAGTCCAAATGAAACCTGCGGTCTTCTCCTTTCGTTTAATACCCATATTATAAGGTAATGTAAAGTTTTTTGGGCAATCACCGATAACTCATCATCGATAAATTTATCGAAACCTATCGAAGTCCAAATAAAACCTGCGGCCTTCTCCTTTCGTTTTATACCCATATTATAGGGTAATGTTAAGTTTTTTGGGCAATCGCCGATAGCTCATCATCGATAAATTTATCGAAACCTATCGAAGTCCAAGTGAAACCTGGGGCCATCCACTTTCGTTTGATACCCATATTGTAGGGTAGTATTAAGGTTTTCGGGCAATCGCATTTTCACCGATAACGCATCATCGATAAATTTATCGAAATATATCGAAGTCCAAATGAAACCTGGAGCTATCTTCTTTCGTTTGATACCCATATTGTAGGGTAATATAGAAGTTTTCGGGCAATCGCATTCTTACCGATAACTCAGTTATCTATCAATTTATCGAAACCTATCGAAGTCCAAATGAAACCTGGGGCCATCCACTTTCGTTTGATACCCATATTGTAGGGTAATATTAAGGTTTTCGGGCAATCGCATTTTGACCGATAACTTAGTTATGTAATGTAACCTGGGGTCTTCCCCTTTCGTTTGATACCCATATTGTACGACCTTTAGATACCTACATATATGCGAAATGTCATAAGTATAGGTTCTATATACTTAGAGTTATATGGAAAAAAAAATTTCGAAAAGTAACGGTCCCTAGCAGGGTCGGAACCCCCCAAAATTAAAAATTAAATAGCCTATAGCTCCTTCCAGACTATAACCTGTAGGCGTGCCAAATTTCAACAAAATCCGTCTTGCCATTCTCACGTTTTTAGGGAAAAACTAGTAAGGAAGTCTAAGTTCGGGTGTAACCGAACATTAAATACCTAGTAGTGATCTGTTTTGGTATCCTAATTTACTCAGGTCTATTTTAATATATACCTCAAAATTTGTTATAAAGGCAACTGATTGTTTTCGATAAAAACATTTCTATTGTAAGTGGTAAATTAAATTATCACTAAATAACAAAATATAAATAGCATTCCCCATGTTCATAAAAGGTATGAAAATAAAAAAAATTAATAAAAAAAAGGCAGTAGGGTGTTAACTACTTGTCCGTATATTTTGCGTGTTTGCTATCCGATTTGCGTAATTTTTGGCAGGAGTATACTACATACTAACTTTCATGGAAATACCTTTTTGAAACTCCAAGCAATCGCTTTTGAAAATAGCAGAGCTTTTATGCTAAAAAGTGGGCGGCGCCACGCCTACTTCACCAAAAACCACAAAACTTTTATGCAGTTTAGTTTTTCTTAAAAAGCTTATTACGTGTGTAAAATCTTATTTATATAACTTATACAATTATGGAAATATCGCGATTTTAATTTTACGAAGAAATTTTTTAGAACTGTGTTCAAAAAGTGGGCGTGTCCGTTCACCAATTTTGTTCATTTTAACAGCAAAGAGTTAGATTTATATGTTGAATACTTTCTCTATTCAATTTTTACCGGAGTTATGGCATGGAAAGTTTTGTGGAATAATCCCCCATAAAGGGGCGGGGCCACGCCCATTTTCCAAAAATTTTGTGCATTCGACTTTCTTTGCCCACGAACACTTTAGAGGTGAAATAGAAATGATATACAGCTAGTTTAAGCAAAGTTATAGCATATTCAATATATCTAAGATCCTTTTCAAAATCTTTCCTATAAATTGGGCGTGGACCTAACCCGATTTCGATAATTTTTTTTCGAAATATTGCCTGTATTAATATAAATATGTGTGCTGAACTTTACTGTGCTATCTTGAGCGGTTTTTGATTTATGATTAATAATATTTCCAAATTTGACTTAATCAAAAGTGGGCGGTACCACGCCCCATTTTAAAAATTTCTTCAAAAATGTATTTCTTGCCTTAACGCTAAAGCACACACCAAATATTATCCTTATAGGTGTATTATGTACTGAATAATCACTCTTTTTGTATTTTCGAAAATATTATATATATAGAAAGTGGGCGTGGCTTTTAACCGATTTTGCCTAGTTTCAATAGCGCTCCGAGATAAGTGAAAAGGAACCTGCATACCAAATTTCATTGAGATATCTCAAGATTTACTCAAGTTATCGTGTTCACAGACGGACGGACGGACAGACGGACGGACGGACGGACGGACATGGCTCAATCAATTTCTCTTTTCCTCCTGAACATTTTGATATACATAAGTCAATATCTATCTCGATTCGTTTATGCCGTTACATACTACCGTTAGGCGAATGAAGTTAATATACCTTGTGTGCGAAGCACTACTAGGTATAACAAGCAAACGTCTGGACATCCAAACATCGCTACATTCACATTTATAATATTAGTATGATTATTGCCTACTGAAGAATTTACCAAATTCAAATATTTTGAAAAGTTTGAAAAAAGAATATTGAAAACTGGTTTTCAAAAATGTTCTTTTGAGGTATTTGTTGGTAACGTTGGGGGGCCTTTCAAGAATTCAATTTTGACAAATTGTGCCAGGATGTATGCAAATGCAAATGTTGATTTGATACCATATTGCAGGGTAATATTAAGGTTCTTCTGCAATCGCATTTTTACCGATAACTCAGTTATAGATAAATTTATCGAAATATATCGAAGTACAAATGAAACCTGGGGCCTTCCCCTTTGTTTGATACCCATATTGTAGGGCAAGTTTGAGGTTTTTGGGCAATCACATTTTCACCTATAACTCATCATCGATTAATTTATCGAAACCTATCGAAGTCATGAAACCTGGGGCCATCCCCTTTCGTTTTATACCCATATTATAGGGTAATGTTAAGTTTTTTGGGCAATCACCGATAACTCATCATCGATAAATATATCGAAACCTATAGAAGTCCAAATGAAACCTGCGGCTTTATTCTTTCGTTCTATACCCATATTATAGGGTAATGTTAAGTTTTTTGGGCAGTCAACGATAACTCAGTTATCGATAAATTTAGCGAAATATAACGAAATACAAATGAAACCTGCGGCCTTCTCCTTTCGTTTTATACCCATATTATAGGGTAATGTTAAGTTTTTTGGGCAATCACCGATAACTTAGTTATCGATAAATTTATCGAAATGTATCGAAGTCCAAATGAAACCTGTGGTCTTCCCCTTTCGTTTGATACCCATATTGTACGACCTTTAGATACCTACATATATGCGAGATGTCATAAGTATAGGTTCTATATACTTAGAGTTATATGGAAAAAAAATTTCGAAAAGTAACGGTCCCTAGAAGGGTCGGAACCCCCAAAATTAAAAATTAAATAGCCTATAGCTCCTTCCAGACTATAACCTGTAGGCGTGCCAAATTTCAACAAAATCCGTCTTGCCATTCTCACGTTTTTAGGGAAAAAAAAGCAAACTTCTGGACATCCAAACATCGCTACGTTCACATTTATAATATTAGTATGATTATTGCCTACTGAAGAATTTACCAAATTCGAATATTTTGAAAAAGAATATTGGAAACTGGTTTTCAAAAATGTTCTTTTGAGGTATTCGTTGGCAACGTTAGGGGGTCTTTCAAGAATTCAATTTTGACAAATTGTGCCAGGATGAATGCAAATGCAAATGTTGATTTGATACCATATTGCAGGGTAATATTAAGGTTCTTCTGCAATCGCATTTTTACCGATAACTCAGTTATAGATAAATTTATCGAAATATATCGAAGTACAAATGAAACCTGGGGCCTTCCCCTTTCGTTTGATACCCATATTGTAGGGCAAGTTTGAGGTTTTTGGGCAATCACATTTTCACCTATAACTCATCATCGATTAATTTATCGCAACCTATCGAAGTCCAAATAAAACCTGCGGCCTTCTCCTTTCGTTTTATACCCATATTATAGGGTAATGTTAAGTTTTTTGGGCAGTCAACGATAACTCATCATCGATAAATTTATCGCAACCTATCGAAGTCCAAATAAAACCTGCGGCCTTCTCCTTTCGTTTTATACCCATATTATAGGGTAATGTTAAGTTTTTTGGGCAGTCAACTATAACTCATCATCGATAAATTTATCGAAACCTATAGAAGTCCAAATGAAACCTGCGGCCTTATTCTTTCGTTCTATATCATGAAAGGTATGAAAATAAAAAAAATTAATAAAAAAAAAGGCAGTAGGGTGTTAACTACTTGTCCGTATATTTTGCGTGTTTGCTATCCGATTTGCGTAATTTTTGGCAGGAGTATACTACATACTAACTTTCATGGAAATACCTTTTTGAAACTCCAAGCAATCGCTTTTGAAAATAGCAGAGCTTTTATGCTAAAAAGTGGGCGGCGCCACGCCTACTTCACCAAAAACCACAAAACTTT
The DNA here is from genome assembly GCA_951509765.1 of Sphenella marginata. Taxonomy (NCBI): domain Eukaryota; kingdom Metazoa; phylum Arthropoda; class Insecta; order Diptera; family Tephritidae; genus Sphenella; species Sphenella marginata. The sequence continues at coordinate 12,286,589 of OX608078.1, forward strand.
TATGCAGTTTAGTTTTGCTTAAAAAGCTTATTACGTGTGTAAAATCTTATTTATATAACTTATACAATTATGGAAATATCGCGATTTTAATTTTACGAAGAAATTTTTTAGAACTGTGTTCAAAAAGTGGGCGTGTCCGTTCACCAATTTTGTTCATTTTAACAGCAAAGAGTTAGATTTATATGTTGAATACTTTCTCTATTCAATTTTTACCGGAGTTATGGCATGGAAAGTTTTGTGGAATAATCCCCCATAAAGGGGCGGGGCCACGCCCATTTTCCAAAAATTTTGTGCATTCGACTTTCTTTGCCCACGAACACTTTAGAGGTGAAATAGAAATGATATACAGCTAGTTTAAGCAAAGTTATAGCATATTCAATATATCTATGATCCTTTTCAAAATCTTTCGTATAAAATTGGGCGTGGACCTAACCCGATTTCGAGAATTTTTTTTCGAAATATTGCCTGTATTAATATAAATATGTGTGCTGAATTTTACTGTGCTATCTTGAGCGGTTTTTGATTTATGATTAATAATATTTCCAAATTTGACTTAATCAAAAGTGGGCGGTACCACGCCCCATTTTAAAAATTTCTTCAAAAATGTATTTCTTGCCTTAACGCTAAAGCACACACCAAATATTTACTTATAGGTGTATTATGTACTGAATAATCACTCTTTTTGTATTTTCGAAAATATTATATATATAGAAAGTGGGCGTGGCTTTTAACCGATTTTGCCTAGTTTCAATAGCGCTCCGAGATAAGTGAAAAGGAACCTGCATACCAAATTTCATTGAGATATCTCAAGATTTACTCAAGTTATCGTGTTCACAGACGGACGGACGGACAGACGGACGGACGGACGGACGGACATGGCTCAATCAATTTCTCTTTTCCTCCTGAACATTTTGATATATATAAGTCAATATCTATCTCGATTCGTTTATGCCGTTACATACTACCGTTAGGCGAATGAAGTTAATATACCTTGTGTGCGAAGCACTACTAGGTATAACAAGCAAACGTCTGGACATCCAAACATCGCTACATTCACATTTATAATATTAGTATGATTATTGCCTACTGAAGAATTTACCAAATTCAAATATTTTGAAAAGTTTGAAAAAAGAATATTGAAAACTGGTTTTCAAAAATGTTCTTTTGAGGTATTTGTTGGTAACGTTGGGGGGCCTTTCAAGAATTCAATTTTGACAAATTGTGCCAGGATGTATGCAAATGCAAATGTTGATTTGATACCATATTGCAGGGTAATATTAAGGTTCTTCTGCAATCGCATTTTTACCGCTAACTCAGTTATAGATAAATTTATCGAAATATATCGAAGTACAAATGAAACCTGGGGCCTTCCCCTTTGTTTGATACCCATATTGTAGGGCAAGTTTGAGGTTTAGGGCAATCACATTTTCACCTATAACTCATCATCGATTAATTTATCGAAACCTATCGAAGTCATGCAACCTGGGACAATCCCCTTTCGTTTTATACCCATATTATAGGGTAATGTTAAGTTTTTTGGGCAATCACCGATAACTCATCATCGATAAATTTATCGAAACCTATAGAAGTCCAAATGAAACCTGCGGCCTTATTCTTTCGTTCTATACCCATATTATAGGGTAATGTTAAGTTTTTTGGGCAGTCAACGATAACTCAGTTATCGATAAATTTAGCGAAATATAACGAAATACAAATGAAACCTGCGGCCTTCTCCTTTCGTTTTATACCCATATTATAGGGTAATGTTAAGTTTTTTGGGCAATCACCGATAACTTAGTTATCGATAAATTTATCGAAATGTATCGAAGTCCAAATGAAACCTGTGGTCTTCCCCTTTCGTTTGATACCCATATTGTACGACCTTTAGATACCTACATATATGCGAGATGTCATAAGTATAGGTTCTATATACTTAGAGTTATATGGAAAAAAAATTTCGAAAAGTAACGGTCCCTAGAAGGGTCGGAACCCCCAAAATTAAAAATTAAATAGCCTATAGCTCCTTCCAGACTATAACCTGTAGGCGTGCCAAATTTCAACAAAATCCGTCTTGCCATTCTCACGTTTTTAGGGAAAAAAAAGCAAACTTCTGGACATCCAAACATCGCTACATTCACATTTATAATATTAGTATGATTATTGCCTACTGAAGAATTTACCAAATTCGAATATTTTGAAAAAGAATATTGGAAACTGGTTTTCAAAAATGTTCTTTTGAGGTATTCGTTGGCAACGTTAGGGGGTCTTTCAAGAATTCAATTTTGACAAATTGTGCCAGGATGAATGCAAATGCAAATGTTGATTTGATACCATATTGCAGGGTAATATTAAGGTTCTTCTGCAATCGCATTTTTACCGATAACTCAGTTATAGATAAATTTATCGAAATATATCGAAGTACAAATGAAACCTGGGGCCTTCCCCTTTCGTTTGATACCCATATTGTAGGGCAAGTTTGAGGTTTTTGGGCAATCACATTTTCACCTATAACTCATCATCGATTAATTTATCGAAACCTATCGAAGTCATGAAACCTGGGGCCATCCCCTTTCGTTTTATACCCATATTATAGGGTAATGTTAAGTTTTTTGGGCAATCACCGATAACTCATCATCGATAAATTTATCGAAACCTATAGAAGTCCAAATGAAACCTGCGGCCTTATTCTTTCGTTCTATACCCATATTATAGGGTAATGTTAAGTTTTTTGGGCAGTCAACGATAACTCAGTTATCGATAAATTTAGCGAAATATAACGAAATACAAATGAAACCTGCGGTCTTCTGCGGTCCAAATAAAACCGTCGGCCTTCTCCTTTAGTTTTAGACCCATATTATAGAGTAATGTTAAGTTTTTTGGGCAATCGCCGATAACTCATCATCGATAAATTTATCGAAACCTATCGAAGTCCAAATGCAACCTGGGGCCATCCCCTTTCGTTTGATACCCATATTGTAGGGTAATATAGAAGTTTTCGGGCAATCGCATTTTTACCGATAACTCAGTTATCTATCAGTTTATCGAAACCTATCGAAGTCAAAATGAAACCTGGGGCCATCCACTTTCGTTTGATACCCATATTGTAGGGTAGTATTAAGGTTTTCGGGCAATCGCATTTTCACCGATAACTCATCATCGATAAATTTATCGAAATATATCGAAGTCCAAATGAAACCTGGAGCTATCTTCTTTCGTTTGATACCCATATTGTAGGGTAATATAGAAGTTTTCGGGCAATCGCATTTTTACCGATAACTCAGTTATCTATCAATTTATCGAAACCTATCGAAGTCCAAATGAAACCTGGGGCCATCCACTTTCGTTTGATACCCATATTGTAGGGTAATATTAAGGTTTTCGGGCAATCGCATTTTGACCGATAACTTAGTTATCGATCAATTTATCGAAACATATCGAAGCCAAAATGTAACCTGGGGTCTTCCCCTTTCGTTTGATACCCATATTGTACGACCTTTAGATACCTACATACTTATATGCGAAATGTCATAAGTATAGGTTCTATATACTTAGAGTTATATGGAAAAAAAATCCCTAGCAGGGTCGGAACCCCCAAAATTAAAAATTAAATAGCCTATAGCTCCTTCCAGACTATAACCTGTAGGCGTGCCAAATTTCAACAAAATCCGTCTTGCCATTCTTACGTTTTTAGGGAAAAACAAGCAAACGTCTGGACATCCAAACATCGCTACATTCACATTTATAATATTATTTAGTACTAGCAAACCCGGCAGACGTTGTCCTGCCCAAACACTAACTTGTTTGCATTTAAAATATGTGATTCGCCCTACTAATTTCAGCTCCACATCCTTCTCTCCGTCCATCCTCTTCATATGCTTTTGTCTTTTCATATTGCTTTTGAATTGTCATCCATATACCTATCCCTTTCTCAATCCCAATCCCAAAAGGATTTAAAATGACTCCATTTTAAAAATCGCATCAAGACCTTTTATTTTAGACCCATTTTTTCACAAAAACCTTCTAGCTCCAATTTTGGTCTACGTTTTGGTTAATATCTAAAAACCTTCGTTTTATATTGGAAAATAGCTAAAACATGTTAAATCATTTGTCAGCACCTTTCATTTGATACCCATATCATACCAATACCATCGAGGGCCCCTCCTGGTTGACATTTTGACCAATATCTCGAAAACGGGCTCAAATTGAAAGAACACTTTATAAGGTTATCCTGGCCAACATTTTGAGGGAAATCTCCAAAACCTTTCCAAATGCCTTTATTTTTTTAGCGTATAACCATCTCGAGCGGATACAAAATTTACCTTCCAAATTTAGTTATGTGTATTAGGTCCAGCCGTTCTCAAAATAGATGTTTCCATAAATGAAGCAAAGTCCCAATGAAACCTGTGGCCTTCCCCTTTCTTTTTATACCAATTTTGTGCGAATATTCCAAAGTTTACCCGAAAGCACATTTTGACCGATAACTCTGTTATCGATAAATATATCGAATTGAACCAAAGTCCAAATGAAAGCTGTGGACTTCCCCTTTCGTTTGATACAAATTTTGTGCGAATATTCCAAAGTTTACCCGAAACCACATTTTGACCGATAACTCTGTTATCGATAAATATATCCAATTGAACCAAAGTCCAAATGAAAGCTGTGGTCTTCCCCTTTCGTTTGATACCAATTTTGTGCGAATATTCCAATGTTTACCCGAAACCACATTTTGACCGATAACTCTGTTATCGATGAATATATCGAAATGAACCAAAGTCCAAATGAAAGCCGTGGTCTTCCCCTTTCGTTTGATACCAATTTTGTGCGAATATTCCAAAGTTTACCCGAAACCACATTTTGACCGATAACTTAGTTATCGATAAATATATCGAATTGAGCCAAAGTCCAAATGAAAACTGTGGTCTTCCCCTTTCGATTGATACCAATTTTGTGCGAATACTTCAAATTTTACGGAAAACAACATTTTGGCCGATAACTCTATTATCGATAAATTTATCGAAATTTCATGATGCCTGTTACCTATTCTACACTCCTAAGAAGCTGTCTGCCAAATTTCGTAATGATCGGGCCATTTGTTCAGACGATAAAGAACCACAAACATCCGCAGTCACTCACAAACTTAGGTTTTTATATATTAGTAAGATAAGATAAGGCAAACAGCTCTATGAAAAAGCTTTTGTATGATAATTTTTTTCCTGAATTCAGATGAATCTAAAATTCACTCTAAGCGGACACAGTCATCAACACTTTTGATATGATAGCTATGTATATTATATGAGCTTATTCTTGGGTCAGCCTTGGTCCACCTAATGGTCAATATCTTGGAAACGGGTTCGCAGATGAACCTGAAAACTGTTTCTTGTGAAAACTCTCATCAACACCTTTAATTTGATACGCATATTGTTAAAATACATTCTGGGTCACCCCTGGTCTACATTTCGGTCAATATCTCAGGATTCCAGAAACTTTTTTAACTTTTTCTTTCTGAAGAACCTTCTCGGGGCACAAACAAATACAAAAAAAAATTAGTGAAATCGGTGCAGCCGATCTCAGTTGATGAGTTACTATACATTTTTCAATTTCACAGTGAACACAATACCGGTTTTAATTTTGCGTTTGAAAGACCGTGCGCATAAAAAAAAATGTCACATAAAATTAAGTGCGATGTATGTGAAAAATGACTTCCATTATTTTCCTGCTTTCCGACTTATTTTTATATTATACCAGGGTCACCCCTGGTCCTCATTTGTGGATATCTCGTAAGCGGGGTAGCATAGGGTCCTGAAAATCACCTCTTTTTTAAACACTCATCAACACCTTTTATTCGACACCCATATCGTATAAACACCTTCTAAGGTCACCCCTGGTCCACATTTTGGTAGATAACTCGGAAAACGGGTCGCATAGGGTCTTGAAAATCACCTCTTTTTTAAATACTCATCAATACCTTTTATTTGATACCCATATTGCATAAAACCCGTCTGGGGTCACACCTGGTCCATATTTTGGGAAATACCTCGAATACGGGGTCTTGTATGGGACTAATAACTACACTATGTTCAAGCGCTCGTCAACACCTTTCATTTGATACCCATATCGTACAAACACTTTCTGGAGTCACCCCTGGTCCACATTTGGGTCAATATCTCGGAAACGGGACCCCATATGGGGCTCAAAACCACTCCATGTTAGAACACTCATCAATACCTTCGCCTTTCGTTTGATACCAATTTTGTGCGAAAGTTTACCCGAAACCACATTTTGACCGATAACTCTGTTATCGATAAATATATCGAAATGAACCAAAGTCCAAATGAAAGCTGTGGTCTTCCCCTTTCGTTTGATACCAATTTTGTGCGAATATTAAAAAGTTTACCAGAAACCACATTTTGACCGATAACTTAGTTATCGATAAATATATCGAATTGAACCAAAGTCCAAATGAAAACTATGGTCTTCCCCTTTCGATTGATACCAATTTTGTGCGAATACTTAAAATTTTACGGAAAACAACATTTTGGCCGATAACTCTATTATCGATAAATTTATCGAAATTTCATGATGCCTGTTACCTATTCTACACTCCTAAGAAGCTGTCTGCCAAATTTCGTAATGATCGGGCCATTTGTTCAGACGATAAAGAACCAGAAACATCGGCAGTCACTCACAAACTTACGTTTTTATATATTAGTAAGATAATTATTACCTACTGAAGAATTTACCAAATTCGAATATTTTGAAAATTTTTAAAAAGAATATTGAAAACTGGGTTTCAAAAATGGTCTTTTAAAGTATTCGTTGGTAACGTTAGGGGGTCTTTCAAGAATTCAATTTTGACAAATTGTGCGAGGATGATGCAAATGCAAATTTTGATTTGATACCATATTGCAGGGTAATATTAAGGTTCTTCTGCAATCGCATTTTTACCGATAACGCAGTTATAGATAAATTTATCGAAATATATCGAAGTACAAATGAAACCTGGGGCCTTCCCCTTTCGTTTGATACCCATATTGTAGGACAAGTTTAAGGTTTTTGGGCAATCACATTTTCACCGATAACTCATCATCGATTAATTTATCGAAACCTATCCAAGACCAAATGAAACCTGGGGCCATCCCCTTTCGTTTGATACTCATATTGGAGGGTAATATAGAGGTTTTCGGGCAATCGAATTTTGACCGATAACTCATCATCGATAAATTTATCGAAACCTATCGAAGTCCAAATTAAACCTGCGGCCTTCTCCTTTCGTTTTATACCCATATAATATTATAATGTTAAGTTGTTTGGGCAATCACCAATAACTCAGTTACCGATAAATTTATCGAAATATATCGAAGTTCAAATGAAACCTGGAGCTTTCCCCTTTCGTTTGATACCCATATTGTAGGGCAAGTTTAAGGTTTTTGGACAATCACATTTTCACCCATAACTCATCATCGATAAATTTATCGAAACCTATCGAAGTCCAAATGAAACCTGGGGCCATCCCCTTTCGTTTGATACTCATATTGTAGGGTAATATGGAGGTTTTCGGGCAATCGAACTTTGACCGATAACTCATCATCGATAAATTTATCGAAACCTATCGAAGTCCAATGAAACCGGCGGCCTTCTCCTTTCGTTTTATACCCATATTATTGGGTTATGTTAAGTTTTTTGGGCAATGACCGATAACTCAGTTATCGATAAACTTATCGAAATATATCGACGTCCAAATGAAACCCGGAAGTCCAAATGAAACCTGCGGCCTTCTCCTTTCGTTTTATACCCATATTATAAGGTAATGTTAAGTTTTTTGGGCAATCACCGATAACTCAGTTATCGATAAATTTATCGAAATATATCGAAGTCCAAATGAAACCTGGAGCTATCTTCTTTCGTTTGATACCCATATTGTAGGGTAATATAGAGGTTTTCGGGCAATCGAATTTTGACCGATGACTCAGTTATCGATAAATTTATCGAAACCTATCGATGCCCAAATGCCCCCTGCGGCCTTCTCCTTTCGTTTTATACTCATATTGTCGGGTAATATAGAGGTTTTCGGGCAATCGCATTTTGACCGATGACTCAGTTATCGATAAATTTATCGAAACCTATCTAAGTCCAAATGAAACCTGGAGCTTTCTCATTTCGTTTGATACCCATATTGTCGGGTAATATAGAGATTTTCGGGCAATCGCATTTTGACCGATGACTCAGTTATCGATAAATTTATCGAAATATATCGAAGTCCAAATGAAACCTGGAGCTATCTTCTTTCGTTTGATACCCATATTATAGGGTAATGTTAAGTTTTTTGGGCAATCACCTATAATTCAGTTATCGATAAATTTATCGAAATATATCGAAGTCCAAATGAAACCTCGGGTCTTCCCCTTTCGTTTGATACCCATATTGTACGATCCTTAGATACCTACATATATGCGAAATGTCATAAGTATGTATATCTAGGTTCTATATACCTAGAGTTATATGGAATAAAAAAATTTCGAAAAGTAACCGTCCCTAGCAGGGTCGGAGCCCCCAAAATTAAAAAAAAATAGCCTATAGCTCCTTCCACACTATAACCTGTAGGCGTGCCAAATTTCAACAAAATCCGTCTTGCCATTCTCACGTTTTTAGGGAACAAAAGCAAACGTGTGGACATCCAAACATCGCTACGGGGCAGTGAAATAACGCCCGGGGAAATAACGCCCGCGGACTTTATTTCCTTTTCAAAAGGGAAATAACGCCCGCCGAAAAAAGGAAATAAGGCCCGCGGGCTTTGTTTCTTTTCTAAAAGAAAATAACGCCCGCGGGCATTATTTCTTTTCTGAAAGGAAATAGCGCCCGTCGAGGAAAGGAAATAACGCCCGCGGGCCTAATTTCCATTTTGAAAAATAATTTTACTGCGCCGGAGCAAGTTATGGGCAAAGAAAAGCTAACATTTTCACTTTGCAAATTATAACTATGTTTAGGAAGGACATCACCGTGGCGGTAGCCACGGCTATGGCACACACCCGGAGTTGGAATGGCGTAGCCCAGGGTTATTTTTTGAAGGGCGGCCGAAGGCCGCCTACGCGGAAAGGTGTTCTGCACAGAAAAAACATGGAACGGGCCCCTAAATCAGGATTTGACCTTGGTCATTTTTTGGTTTTTTGTTAATAACTTTTCACTGAAATAAAATATTTACTTTCCGGTTTCGGATTGTTGTTACAGAGAAACGCGTATTTTGATACCTCTCCCGATATTTTTGGACGTGTATTAGCAGTTACGTACGGTAGTAAAGAATTACCTTACCCTGATTTTTTTTTGATTTTTTATCAACTTAGGAAGGCCCTTCTTCGTTTTCCGTATATAAGAAAAGTTTGCGAACTACAAGCTGTGTTGGATCGCCTAAGGGTTATTTTTTATAAGCGCTACCTAATGCCGAGATAAAATGACAAATTGTACCAGGATGAATGCAAATTCAAATGTTGATTTGAAACCATATTGTATGGTAATATTAAGGGTTTTCGACAATCGCATTTTTACCAATAACTCAGTTGTAGATAAATTTATGCAAATATATCGAAGTCCAAATGAAACCTGGGGCCATCCTAAACCTATATGAGAAATATCATAAGTATAGGTCAAGTATACTCAGAGTTATAGGTCAAGTATTAATAAAAACTAGTAAGGAAGTCTAAGTTCGGGTGTAACCGAACATAAAATACCTAGTCACTATCTGTTTTGGGATCCTAATTTACTCAGGACTATTTTAATACCTGAAAAGTTGTTATAAAGACAACTGATTGTTTTCGATTAAAAACACTTCTGTTGTAAGTGGTAAATTAAATTATCACTAAATAACAAAATATAAATAGCTTTCCCATGCTCATGAAAGGTATGAAAATAAAAAAAATTTATGAAAAAAAGGCAATAGAGTGTTAATTACTTTCCCGTAAATGTTGCTTGTTTGTTATTCGATTTGCATAATTTTTGACATGCTATTGGCAAGCATCTCACTAACTTTCACTGAAATACCTTATTGAAATTGCAGGAAATCACTCTTGAAAATAACAGACCTTTTTTGCTGAAAAGTGGGCGGCGCCACGCCTGCTTTCACAAAATCCACACAATTTTTTTACAGTTTAGTTTTGCTTAAAAAGCTTATTATGTGTGTAAAATCTTATTTACATAACTTATACGATTATGGCGGCCACCGTGGTGTGGAGGTAGTGTTGTCGGCCTACCACACCGAAGGTCCGGGTTCAAGCCCTGGTACAGGTTACATCAAAAAGTGGTTTGAAAAAGTTTTTCAAAACGGGGTCGCCCCTCGGCAGTGGTTTGGCAAACTCTCCGAGTGTATTTCTGCCATGAAAGGCTTCTCAGCAAAAATTCATCTGCTTTGTAGATGCCGTTCGGAGTCGGCGAAAAACCGTAGGTCCCGCCAATTTGTAGGAAAAATTTCAAAAGCGGCACACCACAAATTGGAAGAGAAGCTTGGCGCAAAAATCTCCTAGGAGGTTGATGATATAACTGTTGTATATCGCGCCATATATATATATATATATACGATTATGGAAATATCGCGATTTTAATTTTACAAAGAAATTTTTCGGAACTCTGTTCAAAAAATGAGCGTGTCCGTTAACCAATTTTGTTTATTTTTACAGCAAAGAGTTAGCATTATATGCTGAACAATTTCTCCCAATATCGTTTCAATAAATCTATTTTTACCGGAGTTATGGCATGGAAAGTTTTGTGGAATAATCCACTGTAAAGGGGCGTGGCCACACCCATTTACCAAAAATGTTGTGCATTCGACTTTCTTTGCCCACGAACAATTTAGAGGTGAAATAGAAATGATATACAGGTAGTTTAAGCAAAGTTATTGCATATTCAATATATCTATGTCCCTTTTTAAAATCTTTTGTATAAGATTGGGCGTGGGCTTACCCGATTTCGGTAATTTTTTTTCGAAATATTGCCTGTATTAATATAAATATGTGTGCTCAATCTCGTTTTGTTATCTTCAATATAGATATCAATATATCTATGATCCTTTTTAAAATCTTTTGTTTAAGATTGAGCGTGGCCTTACCCGATTTCGGTAATTTTTTTTCGAAATATTGCCTGTATTAATATAAATATGTGTGCTCAATCTCGTTTTGTTATCTTGGGCGGTTTTTGATTTATGATTAATGTGGGATTACTTCCCTTTTCCAAAATGAATAAGTACGCACTATTAAATTATACTGAATATGTACAACTATACACGCTTTATTAATATCGATTAAGTTCGTCTTGTTCGTACCGCACTTCAAACTGGAGTGAGTCGTCCGTCTCTCGACTAATTGTTTTAGGCTCTCTTCGTCTAGGTTGGGTTGCTGGTCAACAGTTTATGCAGGGTTGCATTCAAAGGTAGGTATGTACTTAAAAGGTGTGTCCGCTTCTAGTAGTCCTTTGTCCGTCTGTCAATCCCACATTCGGCCATCCTGATGATTCATTCGACCCGGATGAAAGGTTCCATGGCTTCATGTACTCTGCCACTGTGTGCGTTATTCTAGGACCTTCGACGTCGCCAACTTTATGTACCACATAGCGACCGTGATCTTTTTTCTCCTTCACTTTGTATGGTCCGAAGAATTTTTGTTTAAGCCGAAGTCCTGCTCCATACTGGGTTCGCTTAATGGCAACCAGATCTCCCACTGAGTATTCTATTTCCTTTTTTCGATTTTTGTTAAAATTTCGTATATTTTCCTCCTGTATGCGTGCGATATTGCCAGGCGCTTCTTCTCGCATTATGTTTCTTTCTTCATCCAGCTGATTCTTCCAATAGCTCGCGAATATTGTGACTTGCGTTGACGCGCATATCGACACCTATTAGGAGTTTGAATGGAGAATACTTTGTACTTCGCGTCGGGGTGGAATTGATTATTTGCTGAACTCTGTCCACATGCTTATACCACAGTTTCGGATTTTCGACACATAGCTTCGTTAACATTGGCATAACGACTTTGTGGACCCGTTCCACTTGTCCGTTACCGCGTGGTACTCCCGTCGTTATAACCAAATGCTGAATACTTTGCTTTTTGCAGTAGTCTTCGAATGCGTTCGATGTGAAGCCAGATCCTCTATCTGTTATAATCCTCGACGGGTTTCCAAACACAGCTGATTGTTTTTCCAAACGATCCAACACTTCGTCGCTCCCTGTACTTCTGGTAGGGTACAACCAAACAAATTTCGAGAACGCATCGATGATTACCAAAATATAATTGTATCGCTTCTTTGTTTCTTCCATGGGGCCGACGTGGTCTAGGTGAAGTGTCACTAGCGGTTTGTCCTCCTTATTGATGGGGTTTAGCATCCCTTCCTTTTTCCCGGATTTGGCTTCCGCGACTAAACATTCTACACAGCTTTTTACGACGTGTGTGACTTTGGGCGCTAGGTCGTAGATAAAAAAGTCTCTCTCCACCAACTCTTGCGTCTTCTTCGCTGCGAAATGCCCTTGTAGGTGAGCTATCTGGATGATTTCTCGTTCCATCAAAGCTGGTATCACCATAAGTTCTTTAGCGAGATCTTTATGGAGAATTCCATGCTTGATGTAAAAATCGTGATATTGTCCATGCTCTAAGACCTTTCGTATAGCTGCCAGCTTATCGTCTTTAAGTTGTTCTTCTTGTATTCTATGCCGTAGACTATCCATCATCATCAGACAATGTATGCGGCTTAATGCGTCTACGTGCCTCATCTGACTTCCTGAACGGTGCTCAATTTCATATTGGTAATCTTGGAGGTACATGGCCCATCGCGAAACTCGTAAAGGTACTTCCTGTCTCTTCATGGTAAGCGCGAATGCGTTACAATCCGTAATGATCTTAAATTTGATTCCCATGACATATACCCTCCACTTTTTGAGCGCTGCTACGATTGCTAGTACCTCCAACTCGTATGAGTGATATTTTTGTTCGGCGGTTGTGGTTTTTCTACTCATGTATTCGATGGGGTGCAATTTTCTATCTTCCGAGTCTCTCTGCATCAGGACTCCCCCATACCCGAACATGGAAGCATCGGTATGTATTTCTGTCTGCTGTGCTGGATCAAAGAGTTGAAGCACTGGTGGGTTTACTAAAGCAGACTTTAATTGTTGAACCGCAGTTATTTGCTCATCTTTTATTCGAAATTCCTCATGATTTCCCAACAGGTCGGTCAAGGGTTTAGCCACTAAAGAGTAGTTCGGAATAAAGCGTCTGAAATACGACGTGAGGCCTAAAAAGCGTTGCAACGATTTTCTGTCGGTCGGAACAGGGAAGTCATGTACTGCCTGAGTCTTCGAGCGCGACGGTGTTATAGTTGACGCCTCAACAACGTAGCCCAAAAATGTAACCTTACTCATCAATATTTGGCATTTTTCCCATTTTATTCGCAATCCGTACGACTCTGCTGTTGCCAACACGCTTCTCAGACTAGCCAACCCCTCCTCCTCGCTCTTAGAAGGAATAATTATGTCGTCCATATAGACTATTATCGTTTTATTTCTAATAAGTTCTCCTAACACCGCATGGATATACCTTGTAAAAACAGCCGGCGAATTACATATGCGTTACGAAAGCCGTATACTTTCGCGATTCAATGTCTAATGGTACGTGGAAAAATCCGTTACGGAGGTCTAACGTTGTATAAAAAGTAGCTGATTGGAGTCTCTGCAGGACGTCGTCGATCAAAGGCATCGGAAAGTGGTCGCGTACGATTTTCTCGTTTAGCTTACGGTAATCGCAGCATAATCGCTTTGAACCATCTTTCTTTGGCACGAGTACTATCGGTGACGCATATTCCGATGTGCTAACTTGGATAATGTTGTCGGCGAGCCACTCTTCCACTTGCTTTTCGACTAAGTTCTGATCAGCATAGGATATTCGACGCGGTCTCTGGTATACTGGTATTTCGTCTGATAAAATTATTTTCATTTCGATAGGCGATGGCTTTTTCTTCGCGTAGCTGTAATTCATAATCAAACTCAGTACGGCTTGTCTCGTATCGGGCTGTAGGTGATCAAGCTCGATTTGTGGGTTCGCACTCTTTGGACAATCGATTTGCAAAATCGACTCAAACTCTTTCTCTAATTCCCCTATAGGATTCGCTTCTACCCCAACTGCCGCTTCTGCCTTCGCAACTGCTTCCTCAGTAACTGGCTCATTCTCCTGACCTGCACTTCTTTTTTTCAAAAATTTGACTCCCTCATCGTTAATGGCTATGTCCACCTGGCTTAGAATATTTTTGCCTAAAATCGCATCATACAAGATATCACTTTCTCTAGTTACGTGAAACTCTATATCGACTTCAACTTCATCTAAAGTAATAGGCGCAGTGAAGCATCCGATGGTTTTGATCTTTTTGTTGCCGATACCGTATAACGTTTTTATTTTTTGTTGTAGATCAACATACCCAATGTTTATTAAGGTATCATATCTTATAGCGCAGATATCACTACCCGTATCTAACAGTGCTGAAAATGTGTACCCATTGATTTCTAAATCTCTAAATAAACTAGTGCTTCGCGGAGCTGGCTTTATATTTGGTCGTTCTTCGCCATCCGTAACAACGTGCATCTTTTTATTATCGCTTTTATCATCTGTTCGCGATGTCGGCAACTTACATTCGTTAGCTTTGTGACCGATTTGGCTACACTTAAAACATCGAATCGCTGACCTAGTACACTGCCTAGCTAGATGACCAGTTTTTCCGCATTTGAAACATGCCTTGCTGCTATTGGTTTCATTTTTAGTAAACATTTTTTCTTGGGTTGGCTGTGGTATCGACGTTCTATTACCTAAAGTATGGAATTGCCCATGGCACCTCTCGTATACGCGCAAATTTTCTTTCAAATCAGATATAGTAAGGGCTTGGTAAAGAATTTGTTTATTGGAGCGCGTGTCGGGTATGCCCTCAATAAAATATTCGATGATGCTGGCATCATCCATGTCGATTAGGCTAGCTGTTTCCATCAATGAATACAAATATTCTAGAAAGCTTTCATTTGCCCTCTTACGTCTGTTCTTTAGCCTACGATGGATTTCATTTGAACTGAGCCTAACCTCGAATTCTTCCTTAAGGATGGACTTTAACGAGTTCCAATCTTTGACCTCTCTCTGACTCCTCACAAATATTTTCGCTGCACCCTTAAGTAACTGCTTTCCGTAGATAAATTTTTGCAGGTCGTTCCAATTGACAACAGCTGCATTGCTCTCAAACTCTTGCAACCACTGATTAACGTCAGGTTGTCCACAGCCTGAGAACGATGACAGGGTATCTTCGATATCTCGAAGACTAAAATAACTATGAGTTGGCATATGCACATTGGTCAACCTATTCTGAACACTTTCATCCGAGTCTGAACTTTCATCATCGCCTTCTCTGGAAAGGCCGAGATGTTCTAGGAGGATGTCTTGGAGTGCACGTTTTTGTCCCCTAGTTGGTAACCCTAAAGACGTAAGTTTTTCTTTAAGACCGTTCAAATTCAAAGCTAAAACTTCTTGTAGGTCCATGTCGATGTAATGTAAAATACAATTTACAGCTCAAATAATAAATTATGTAAATTAAATCTATTTGTAAAAACGAAATTTCTCTTTCCCTTTTTTCTTTTGCAAGGTCAAGGAAAGTACTCAAAATTTCCTGTAGGAGGTTGTAGCAAAATTATCTTCGAGTAACTTAAAGCATTTACATCAACAGAAAATTTACTTACTGAAATATTTGTACGGAGTATCGCGATTTTACTGTACGTTCTACAAGAACACTTGCAACTCGTATGATCTCACTGCTACTGCTGCTTCAACCACCTTCGTTATGTCGTCTGTATCGGCTGTAATCGAACACAATTATCGTCGCACTTGACTTGTCGCAGCCTTAGTCGAACCTCCGTCACTCGTTGTAAACTACAGTAGTAACTACTGAGTAGTGAAACTCGAACCAACCTTCGCACGCAACCACTTTGTTGCTACAACTTGAATTCTACGCGACCACTGTCGTCTCTTCAACACAACATGAACTCTTAACTTGCTCAATGCCAACTTCTAACGCCTGTTTGGTGTTTTACTGTCGTTGATGACAAAACTTTTATGCTCGCTGCCTCTTTGTACCAACATGTATGTATGCCCGCTTCGATTATTGCTTCTTTCGTGGTTAATGATGATGTTCGCTGTTGCTAATTAGCGCTTTTTGCTTGCGCCAAACTGGTTTCTGTCGCTGTAACTGAGGCTTAGCTGCGCTCTGTTACTGAATGCGATTTTTTCGCTCTGCTACTGCGCGGTGGGATTCGCTGCTGCTAAATCCGTTATTTGCTACGGTCTTACCGTTTTTCTGTCCCGTTATATTTTCTGGCTCTTTTCCAGGTGATATAATTTGGATGTCTAATTACATACCATAATCTCTCCAGGTTCTTTTGTACCAAAGTTGACGCTTTTTGCACACGTGAAGATGCGGCCTTTTGTCATTCGCTGATGTGTACGTGCGTTGTGAAGAAAAATGTGTACTTGATGCAGCGCGCACGTATGTATGTACGTAAATGAGTGCGCTCACTTCAATTTCTGCAGCAATTTGTGCGGATATCGTTTTTTATTTAATACGCAAATTATTAAAAACTTCAATTTCGACCGTGAATCCCGGTTGAGCCCCCAAATTTGTGAGATTACTTCCCTTTAGGGATGGCCAAAAAAGATCGGTGTTTAAGAAAACAGGTTTTTTCTATTCGCGGTTTCGGTTTTTTCGATCTTTTTATCGCAACTGTCTTTAATCGATCTTTTCTCAAAAAAACCGAAAACCGAACTATCGACTTCCATTCCATTGAATTGTAAATATTGAATTATTTTTCACTATAAGTGAAGGCCCCGCATCTAAAAGAGACCACTTTGGCAATATTTTGATGAAAAAGGGAATAAAGAAGTTCTATGCAAGCTGTGTGGAACTGGGAGGTGACACGTCCAACTTAAAAGGACACCTCCAGCACAATCATGCCGGTTGGGATAGAAATTATTTACCTTGTAACACCAACAAGAGCTCCGATGATGTGTTGTGTTGCGATGATTCTAATTCGAATGAAGAAGTCAGAACTGTTGATAGGCAGCCATCAATTCCAGACAAGTTTTTGAAAACAGGTGTACTGGGCCTTTTTTGAATTTACATATATATATATATTACTACAAAAAAGTATTGCCTTTTTCAGAATTTTTCACTTTTACAAATTTGATTTAACTGTATTAACTTGAACTGAAAAATAAATATTTGTTAAATTAAAACTTCGGTAATCGTTGCGGTGGACTACCGAGCGCTAATATTTACACAAGAATGTCGGGAGGGGTCTCAAAAGACGCGTATCGGTCCCAGGAGCATGAATATAACTCCGCTCAACCAATATTTTAATTATTTTGGAAAATATTTGCGAAAAACCGAAAAATGACCCGGGTTTAGGGACCCGATCCATGTTTTTTATGTGCAGAAAACCTCTACGCCATTCCAAGTCCGGGTGGTTGCCATAGCCGTGGCTACCGCCACGGTGATGTCCTTCCGCGTGCCACTCTTTTTCTCACAGGGTAATGTGATTACAACAACCACATGAAAATGACAGAAAATTATAAACTTTAACTGCAAATATCTCGCAAACTACTAAAAATATTGGTTGAGCGGAGTTATATTCGTGATCCTGGAACCGAGACGCGTCTTTTGAGACCCCTCCCGACATTCTTGTGTAAATATTAGCGCTCGGTAGTCCACCGCAACGATTACCAAAACTTCTTGAGTTCTTTTAAAAATTTAGAGAGAAGAACCCTATAGTAAGTATCTACATTGTTGTATTTCTATAAAGTTTCTTTTCGAAGTTTAAAATTGTGCCGGTTTTTCGAAAAACCGGTTTTTTCGTTTCCGGTTTTAAAAGCGGTTTAAAACCGGAATAAAAAACCGCGATTTATCACAAACCGGTTTTTTTTTCAACTTTGGCCATCCCTACTTCCCTTTTCCAAAATGAATAAGTACGCACTATTAAATTATACTGAATATGTACAACTATACACGCTTTATTAATATCGATTAAGTTCGTCTTGTTCGTACCGCACTTCAAACTGGAGTGAGTCGTCCGTCTCTCGACTAATTGTTTTAGGCTCTTAAAAGGTGTGTCCGCTTCTAGTAGTCCTTTGTCCGTCTGTCAATCCCACATTAATTATATTTCCAAAATTGACTTTAAAAAAGTGGGCGGTGCCACGTCCTTTTTGAAAAATTCCTTCAATAATGTATTTTCTGCCTTAACGCTAAGGTACACACCGAATTTTATCATTATAGTTGTATTATGTACTGCATAATCACTCTTTTTGTATTTTCGAAAATATTATATACATAGAAAGTGGGCGTGGCTTTTAACCGATTTTGCCTATTTTAAATAGCGCTCCGAGATGATTGAAAAGGAACCTCCATACCAAATTTCATTGAGATATCTCAAGATTTACTCAAGTTATCGTGTTCACAGACGGACGGACATGGCTCAATCAATTTCGTTTTTCCTCCTGTGCATTTTGATATATATAAGTCAATATCTATCTCGATTCGTTTATGCCGTTACATACTACCGTTAGGCGAATGAAGTTAATATACCTTGTGTGCGAAGCACTACTAGGTATAAAAAGCATCCTATAACTCCTTCCAGACTTTAACCTGTATGCATTCCAAACTTCATCAAAATCCGTTTTGCCATTCCCACGTGATTGAGTAACAGATAGGGACACGATATCGAGTGCAAAGTATCGATTCTGTACTCATTTGAAGTATCGCTGTAAATATATCGGGTATCCGATTGTATCGAAACAAAATGACTCGATAGTCAAAATATCGATGCTGATTGTACATGAAAAACAAGTAAGGAAAGGGCTGTCTTCATCTGTGCCGAAGGCTTTACACCTTTCATGAATATGCGTAACTGTTTTGAGCGTCCGATCCTTACTTACATTTGGTACAAACTCTTCAAAACTGTTAATTTTAAAATGCAGATGTAGCCCAAACCACATTTATCGGAGCCATCGATTATATAGGAGCTATATGTAATGTTGGTCCGATCGTATGATTTTCACTACACACATCACATATATAATAAGTACCAAACATACAAAATTTTACGTTCGTATTCTTTTAACTGCAAAATTTATAGCCCAAAACCCATTTATCGAAACTATCGATTATATGGGAGCTATATGTTATGTTGGTCCGATCTGTATGATTTTCACTCCCCCCTTCACATATATAATAAGTACCAAACATACAAAATTTTACGTTCCTATTCTTTTAACTGCAAAATTTATAGCCCAAAACCCATTTATCGAAACTATCGATTATATGGGAGCTATATGTTATGTTGGTCCGATCTGTATGATTTTCACTACACACATCACATATATAATAAGTACTAAACCTGCAAAATTTCGTGCTTCTAGCTTTTTAATTGCAAGAGTTATAGGCCAAAACCCGTTTATCGAAACAATCGATTGTATGAGAGCTATGCGTTGTATCGGTCCGATCTTGCTGGTTCCGACAAATGATTAATCCCATGC
Organism: Sphenella marginata; assembly: GCA_951509765.1. Taxonomy (NCBI): domain Eukaryota; kingdom Metazoa; phylum Arthropoda; class Insecta; order Diptera; family Tephritidae; genus Sphenella; species Sphenella marginata. The sequence goes on from OX608078.1 coordinate 12,306,166, forward strand.
AAAATGACGGCTCTATACCAAATTTCATCGAGATATCTCTAAAATTGAGGGACTAGTTTGCGTTCAAACAGACAGACGGACAGACGGACATGGCTAAATCAACTCAGCTCGTCGCCCTGATCATTTCGGTATACTTAATAGTGGGTCTATCTCTTCTTCTTCTCATACTTACAAACATCGGACCAAAGTTATAATACCATTTCATGTTCATGAAAGGTATAACAAGTAGTTTAATAACCCAATGGAGAAGTTGTACCTTGACATTGGCATCTTAATTTCCAATTGGAAGTTGGGGCTCTATCTCGCATTAACGATATCCTAACCATGACAATAATTATTCATATGTACATAAATATTTATTTATAACTTATAATTTTTATTTATGATGAATAAGGTTATACAAATGAATATGTACAATAAGTTTCAGTGTGCAATCTTAAAACACTAGGCACATATAGTTTTTTGTATTAGGCGGCTCCGTGAAATTATTTCACATAACTTTGTTAAATATATGTATGCATAGGCCGAAATTAAATACGAAAAATGTAAACTATATTACAGCTTTAAGACTAACACCTTTGTGTACAAGGCAATTTAAAAAACTGCATATTCCAAACAAAATTAACTGTAAATATTTGGTTCTGAGACAACCAGCGGAGCGGTATTTTTGCTCTATTATTTCCATATTTATTTCAAAAATTCGATACGATACCGGCCTCTAGATACTCGATGCCGAAAGATATCGTTATGTACAAAATATCGGTATCGAAGGCAAAAGTATCGATATGGTATCGTATCGTATCGAAATTCGTGTCCCTAGTAACAGAAGCAAACGTCTGGACATCCAAACATCGCTACATTCACATTTATAATATTAGTATGATTATTGCCTACTGAAGAATTTACCAAATTCGAATATTTTGAAAAAGAATATTGAAAACTGGTTTTCAAAAATGTTCTTTTGAGGTATTCGTTGGTAACGTTAGCGGGTCTTTCAAAAATTCAATTTTGACAAATTGTCCCAGGATGAATTGCAAACTCAAATGTTGATTTGAAACCATATTGCAGGGTAATATTAAGGTTCTTCCGCAATCGTATTTTTACCGATAACTCAGTTATAGGTAAATTTATCGAAATATATCGAAAAACAAATGAAACCTGGGGCCTTCCCCTTTCGTTTGATACCCATATTGTAGGGCAAGGGTTTAAGGTTTTTGGGCAATCACATTTTCACCGATAACTCATCATCGATTAATTTATCGAAACCTATCGAAGTCCAAACGAAACCTGGGGCCATCCCCTTTCGATTGATACTCATATTGTAGGGTAATATAGAGGTTTTCGGGCAATCTCATTTTTACCGATAACTCATCATCGATAAATTTATCGAAACCTATCGAAGTCCAAATGAAACCTGCGGCCTTCTCCTGTTGTTTTGTACCCATATTATAGGGTAATGTTAAGTTTTTTGGGCAGTCAACGATAACTCAGTTATCGATAAATTTATCGAAATATGTCGAAGTCCAAAGGAAACCTGCGGCCTTCTGTCGTTTTTTACCCATATTATAGGGTAATGTTAAGTTTTTTTTGCAGTCACCGATAACTCAGTTATCGATAAATTTATCGAAATATATCGAAGTCCAAATGAAACCTGGAGGTATCCCCTTTCGTTTGATACCCATATTGTAGGGTAATGTTAAGTTTTTTGGGCAGTCACCAATAACTCAGTTATCGATAAATTTATCGAAATATATCGAAGTCCAAATGAAACCTGCGGCCTTCTGTCGTTTTTTACCCATATTATAGGGTAATGTTAAGTTTTTTTTGCAGTCACCGATAACTCAGTTATCGATAAATTTATCGAAATATATCGAAGTCCAAATGAAACCTGGAGGTATCCCCTTTCGTTTGATACCCATATTGTAGGGTAATGTTAAGTTTTTTGGGCAGTCAAAGATAACTCAGTTATCGATAAATTTATCGAAATATATCGAAGTCCAAATGAAACCTGGAGCTTTCCCCTTTCGTTTGATACCCATATTGTAGGGCAAGTTTAAGGTTTTTGGGCAATCACATTTTCACTGATAACTCATCATCGATAAATTTATCGTAACCTATCGAAGTCCAAATGAAACCTGCGGCCTTCTCCTTTCGTTTTATACCCATATTATAGGGTAATGTTAAGTTTTTTGGGCAGTCACCGATAATTCAGTCATCGATAAATTTATCGAAGTCCAAATGAAATTGGAGCTTTCCCCTTTCGTTTGATACCCATATTGTAGGGCAAGTTTAAGGTTTTTGGGCAATCACATTTTCACCGATAACTCATCATCGATAAATTTATCGAAACCTATCGAAGTCCAAATGAAACCTGCGGCCTTCTCCTTTCGTTTTATTCCCATATTATAGGTGTTGGCGGGTGGAAAAATAAAGACGTATTTTGAGCTGAATTACATACCTTGTAATCTATTCATTTAATTCAGGTGTATGTTGTTGTTCAAAGTAAACGATTGCTTATATTAACTTACAATTGATATTAAACGTGATTAATATGAGATTTGATTAATGATATGTCGTGCGGCTAAAATATTTGTGCCTTAGTCCTGTATGTTCAACTCCGCCAACGGAAAGAAAAAGAAAGGAGCCAATTGCAATATGTTAACGTCAGGTGAACTCGTGTAGGCAATTTAGGTGACATACAGACACAAGGCTGCATTTTTCTGTAGTATACATTTGTAGCTTTAAACACTCAAGGGTGTACCGGTTTGTTGCGCGCTAACAATAGGGTAATGTTAAGTTTTTTGGGCAATCACCAATAACGCAGTTATCGATAAATTTATCGAAATATATCGAAGTCCAAATGAAACCTGGAGCTATCCCCTTTCGTTTGACACAAATATTGTAGGGCAAGTATACGGTTTTCGGGCAATCACATTTTCACCGATAACTCATCATCGATAAATTTATCGAAACCTATCGAAATCCAAATGAAACCTGCGGCCTTTTCCTTTCCTTTTATACCCATATTATAGGGTAATGTTAAGTTTTTTGGTCAATCACCGATAGCTCAGTTATCGATAAACTTATGGAAATATATCGAAGTCCAAATGAAACCTGGGGCTTTCCCCTTTCGTTTGATACCCATATAGTTGGGTAATATTAAGGTTTTCGGGCAATCGCATTTTCACCGATAACTCATCATCGATAAATTTATCGAAATATATCGAAGTCCAAATGAAACCTGGAGCTATCTTCTTTCGTTTGATACCCATATTGTAGGGTAATATTAAGGTTTTCGGGCAATCGCATTTTCACCGATAACTCATCATCGATAAATTTATCGAAACCTATCGAAGTCCAATTGAAACCTGGGCCCCTTTCGTTTGATACCCATATTGTAGGGTAATATTAAGGATTTCGGGCAATCGCATTTTGACCGATAACTTAGTTATCGATCAATTTATGGAAATATATCGAAGCCAAAATGAAAAATGGGGTATTCCCCTTTCGTTTGATACCCATATTGTACGACCTTTAGATACCTACATATATGCGAAATGTCATAAGTATAGGTTCTATATACTTAGAGTTATATGGAATAAAAAAATTTCGAAAAGTAACGGTCCCTAGCAGGGTCGGAACCCTCAAAATTAAAAAAAAAAATAGACTATTGCTCCTTCCAGACTATAGCCTGTAGGCGTGCAAAATTTCAACAAAATCCGTTTTGCCATTCTCACGTTTTTAGGGAACAAAAGCAAACGTCTGGACATCCAAACATCGCTACATTCACATTTATAATATTAGTATGATTATTGCCTACTGAAGAATTTACCAAATTCGAATATTTTGAAAAGTTTGAAAAAAGAATATTGAAAACTGGTTTTCAAAAATTTTCTTTTGAGGTATACCATATTACAGGGTAATATTAAGGTTCTTCTGCAATCGCATTTTTACCGATAGCTCAGTTATCGATAAACTTATGGAAATATATCGAAGTACAAATGAAACCTGGGGTCTTCCCCTTTCGTTTGATACCCATATTGTAGGTAATATAGAGGTTTTCGGTTGTTTTGCTTAAGAACGAATATGTCTCAAGCGTCGTCAAACATCCAACATCAAACTTTAAAATTCACTCAACATTTACTTTACTTTTTTCACCAGAAATATCAAACAGTGTACATAAATATTATACATACACACAATATAACTACTTATCTGCCAAAAAAAACTCGAACAACTGCAACTCGTATGATCTCACTGCTACTGCTGCTTCAACCACCTTCGTTATGTCGTCTGTATCGGCTGTAATCGAACACAATTATCGTCGCACTTGACTTGTCGCAGCCTTAGTCGAACCTCCGTCACTCGTTGTAAACTACAGTAGTAACTACTGAGTAGTGAAACTCGAACCAACCTTCGCACGCAGCCGCTTTGTTGCTACAACTGAGTAGTGAAACTCGAACCAAACTTCGCACGCAACCACTTTGTTGCTACAACTTGAATTCTACGCGACCACTGTCGTCTCTTCAACACAACATGAACTCTTAACTTGCTCAATGCCAACTTCTAACGCCTGTTTGGTGTTTCACTGTCGTTGATGACAAAACTTTTATGCTCGCTGCCTCTTTGTACCAACATGTATGTATGCCCGCTTCGATTATTGCTTCTTTCGTGGTTAATGATGATGTTCGCTGTTGCTAATTAGCGCTTTTTGCTTGCGCCAAACTGGTTTCTGTCGCTGTAACTGAGGCTTAGCTGCGCTCTGTTACTGAATGCGATTTTTTCGCTCTGCTACTGCGCGGTGGGATTCGCTGCTGCTAAATCCGTTATTTGCTACGGTCTTACCGTTTTTCTGTCCCGTTATATTTTCTGGCTCTTTTCCAGGTGATATAATTTGGATGTCTAATTACATACCATAATCTCTCCAGGTTCTTTTGTACCAAAGTTGACGCTTTTTGCACACGTGAAGATGCGGCCTTTTGTCATTCGCTGATGTGTACGTGCGTTGTGAAGAAAAATGTGTACTTGATGCAGCGCGCACGTATGTATGTACGTAAATGAGTGCGCTCACTTCAATTTCTGCAGCAATTTGTGCGGATATCGTTTTTTATTTAATACGCAAATTATTAAAAACTTCAATTTCGACCGTGAATCCCGGTTGAGCCCCCAAATTTGTGAGATTACTTCCCTTTTCCAAAATGAATAAGTACGCACTATTAAATTATACTGAATATGTACAACTATACACGCTTTATTAATATCGATTAAGTTCGTCTTGTTCGTACCGCACTTCAAACTGGAGTGAGTCGTCCGTCTCTCGACTAATTGTTTTAGGCTCTTAAAAGGTGTGTCCGCTTCTAGTAGTCCTTTGTCCGTCTGTCAATCCCACATTAATTATATTTCCAAAATTGACTTTAAAAAAGTGGGCGGTGCCACGTCCTTTTTGAAAAATTCCTTCAATAATGTATTTTCTGCCTTAACGCTAAGGTACACACCGAATTTTATCATTATAGTTGTATTATGTACTGCATAATCACTCTTTTTGTATTTTCGAAAATATTATATACATAGAAAGTGGGCGTGGCTTTTAACCGATTTTGCCTATTTTAAATAGCGCTCCGAGATGATTGAAAAGGAACCTCCATACCAAATTTCATTGAGATATCTCAAGATTTACTCAAGTTATCGTGTTCACAGACGGACGGACGGACGGACGGACATGGCTCAATCAATTTCGTTTTTCCTCCTGTGCATTTTGATATATATAAGTCAATATCTATCTCGATTCGTTTATGCCGTTACATACTACCGTTAGGCGAATGAAGTTAATATACCTTGTGTGCGAAGCACTACTAGGTATAAAAAGCATCCTATAACTCCTTCCAAACTTCATCAAAATCCGTTTTGCCATTCCCACGTGATTGAGTAACAGATAGGGACACGATATCGAGTGCAAAGTATCGATTCTGTACTCATTTGAAGTATCGCTGTAAATATATCGGGTATCCGATTGTATCGAAACAAAATGACTCGATAGTCAAAATATCGATGCTGATTGTACATGAAAAACAAGTAAGGAAAGGGCTGTCTTCGGCTGTGCCGAAGGCTTTACACCTTTCATGAATATGCGTAACTGTTTTGAGCGTCCGATCCTTACTTACATTTGGTACAAACTCTTCAAAACTGTTAATTTTAAAATGCAGATGTAGCCCAAACCACATTTATCGGAGCCATCGATTATATAGGAGCTATATGTAATGTTGGTCCGATCGTATGATTTTCACTACACACATCACATATATAATAAGTACCAAACATACAAAATTTTACGTTCGTATTCTTTTAACTGCAAAATTTATAGCCCAAAACCCATTTATCGAAACTATCGATTATATGGGAGCTATATGTTATGTTGGTCCGATCTGTATGATTTTCACTCCCCCCTTCACATATATAATAAGTACCAAACATACAAAATTTTACGTTCCTATTCTTTTAACTGCAAAATTTATAGCCCAAAACCCATTTATCGAAACTATCGATTATATGGGAGCTATATGTTATGTTGGTCCGATCTGTATGATTTTCACTACACACATCACATATATAATAAGTACTAAACCTGCAAAATTTCGTGCTTCTAGCTTTTTAATTGCAAGAGTTATAGGCCAAAACCCGTTTATCGAAACAATCGATTGTATGGGAGCTATGCGTTGTATCGGTCCGATCTTGCTGGTTCCGACAAATGATTAATCCCATGCAAAACGGCTCTATACCAAATTTCATCGAGATATCTCTAAAATTGAGGGACTAGTTTGCGTTCAAACAGACAGACGGACAGACGGACATGGCTAAATCAACTCAGCTCGTCGCCCTGATCATTTCGGTATACTTAATAGTGGGTCTATCTCTTCTTCTTCTCATACTTACAAACATCGGACCAAAGTTATAATACCATTTCATGTTCATGAAAGGTATAACAAGTAGTTTAATAACCCAATGGAGAAGTTGTACCTTGACATTGGCATCTTAATTTCCAATTGGAAGTTGGGGCTCTATCTCGCATTAACGATATCCTAACCATGACAATAATTATTTATATGTACATAAATATTTATTTATAACTTATAATTTTTATTTATGATGAATAAGGTTATACAAATGAATATGTACAATAAGTTTCAGTGTGCAATCTTAAAACACTAGGCACATATAGTTTTTTGTATTAGGCGGCTCCGTGAAATTATTTCACATAACTTTGTTAAATATATGTATGCATAGGCCGAAATTAAATACGAAAAATGTAAACTATATTACAGCTTTAAGACTAACACCTTTGTGTACAAGGCAATTTAAAAAACTGCATATTCCAAACAAAATTAACTGTAAATATTTGGTTCTGAGACAACCAGCGGAGCGGAATTTTTGCTCTATTATTTCCATATTTATTTCAAAAATTCGATACGATACCGGCCTCTAGATACTCGATGCCGAAAGATATCGTTATGTACAAAATATCGGTATCGAAGGGCAAAAGTATCGATATGGTATCGTATCGTATCGAAATTCGTGTCCCTAGTAACAGAAGCAAACGTCTGGACATCCAAACATCGCTACATTCACATTTATAATATTAGTATGATTATTGCCTACTGAAGAATTTACCAAATTCGAATATTTTGAAAAAGAATATTGAAAACTGGTTTTCAAAAATGTTCTTTTGAGGTATTCGTTGGTAACGTTAGCGGGTCTTTCAAAAATTCAATTTTGACAAATTGTCCCAGGATGAATTGCGAACTCAAATGTTGATTTGAAACCATATTGCAGGGTAATATTAAGGTTCTTCCGCAATCGTATTTTTACCGATAACTCAGTTATAGGTAAATTTATCGAAATATATCGAAAAACAAATGAAACCTGGGGCCTTCCCCTTTCGTTTGATACCCATATTGTAGGGCAAGGGTTTAAGGTTTTTGGGCAATCACATTTTCACCGATAACTCATCATCGATTAATTTATCGAAACCTATCGAAGTCCAAACGAAACCTGGGGCCATCCCCTTTCGATTGATACTCATATTGTAGGGTAATATAGAGGTTTTCGGGCAATCTCATTTTTACCGATAACTCATCATCGATAAATTTATCGAAACCTATCGAAGTCCAAATGAAACCTGCGGTATTCTCCTGTTGTTTTGTACCCATATTATAGGGTAATGTTAAGTTTTTTGGGCAGTCAACGATAACTCAGTTATCGATAAATTTATCGAAATATGTCGAAGTCCAAATGAAACCTGCGGCCTTCTCCTTTCGTTTTATACCCATATTATAGGGTAATGTTAAGTTTTTTGGGCAGTCACCGATAATTCAGTCATCGATAAATTTATCGAAGTCCAAATGAAATTGGAGCTTTCCCCTTTCGTTTGATACCCATATTGTAGGGCAAGTTTAAGGTTTTTGGGCAATCACATTTTCACCGATAACTCATCATCGATAAATTTATCGAAACCTATCGAAGTCCAAATGAAACCTGCGGCCTTCTCCTTTCGTTTTATTCCCATATTATAGGTGTTGGCGGGTGGAAAAATAAAGACGTATTTTGAGCTGAATTACATACATACCTTGTAATCTATTCATTTAATTCAGGTGTATGTTGTTGTTCAAAGTAAACGATTGCTTATATTAACTTACAATTGATATTAAACGTGATTAATATGAGATTTGATTAATGATATGTCGTGCGGCTAAAATATTTGTGCCTTAGTCCTGTATGTTCAACTCCGCCAACGGAAAGAAAAAGAAAGGAGCCAATTGCAATATGTTAACGTCAGGTGAACTCGTGTAGGCAATTTAGGTGACATACAGACACAAGGCTGCATTTTTCTGTAGTATACATTTGTAGCTTTAAACACTCAAGGGTGTACCGGTTTGTTGCGCGCTAACAATAGGGTAATGTTAAGTTTCTTGGGCAATCACCAATAACGCAGTTATCGATAAATTTATCGAAATATATCGAAGTCCAAATGAAACCTGGAGCTATCCCCTTTCGTTTGACACAAATATTGTAGGGCAAGTATACGGTTTTCGGGCAATCACATTTTCACCGATAACTCATCATCGATAAATTTATCGAAACCTATCGAAATCCAAATGAAACCTGCGGCCTTTTCCTTTCCTTTTATACCCATATTATAGGGTAATGTTAAGTTTTTTGGTCAATCACCGATAGCTCAGTTATCGATAAACTTATGGAAATATATCGAAGTCAAAATGAAACCTGGGGCTTTCCCCTTTCGTTTGATACCCATATAGTTTGGTAATATTAAGGTTTTCGGGCAATCGCATTTTCACCGATAACTCATCATCGATAAATTTATCGAAATATATCGAAGTCCAAATGAAACCTGGAGCTATCTTCTTTCGTTTGATACCCATATTGTAGGGTAATATTAAGGTTTTCGGGCAATCGCATTTTCACCGATAACTCATCATCGATAAATTTATCGAAACCTATCGAAGTCCAATTGAAACCTGGGCCCCTTTCGTTTGATACCCATATTGTAGGGTAATATTAAGGATTTCGGGCAATCGCATTTTGACCGATAACTTAGTTATCGATCAATTTATGGAAATATATCGAAGCCAAAATGAAAAATGGGGTATTCCCCTTTCGTTTGATACCCATATTGTACGACCTTTAGATACCTACATATATGCGAAATGTCATAAGTATAGGTTCTATATACTTAGAGTTATATGGAATAAAAAAATTTCGAAAAGTAACGGTCCCTAGCAGGGTCGGAACCCTCAAAATTAAAAAAAAAAATAGACTATTGCTCCTTCCAGACCTGTAGGCGTGCAAAATTTCAACAAAATCCGTTTTGCCATTCTCACGTTTTTAGGGAACAAAAGCAAACGTCTGGACATCCAAACATCGCTACATTCACATTTATAATATTAGTATGATTATTGCCTACTGAAGAATTTACCAAATTCGAATATTTTGAAAAGTTTGAAAAAAGAATATTGAAAACTGGTTTTCAAAAATTTTCTTTTGAGGTATACCATATTACAGGGTAATATTAAGGTTCTTCTGCAATCGCATTTTTACCGATAGCTCAGTTATCGATAAACTTATGGAAATATATCGAAGTACAAATGAAACCTGGGGTCTTCCCCTTTCGTTTGATACCCATATTGTAGGTAATATAGAGGTTTTCGGGCAATCGCATTTTGACCGATGACTCAGTTATCGACCAATTTATCGAAATATATTGAAGTAAAATTGAAACCTAGGGCCTTCCCCTTTGGTTTGATGCGCATATTGTAGGGCAAGTTTAAGGTTTTTGGGCAGTCACATTTTCACCGATAACTTATCATCGATAAATTTATCGAAACCTATCGAAGTCCAAATGAAACCTGCGGCCTTCTCCTTTCGTTTTATACGCATATTATAGGGTAATGTTAAGTTTTTTGGGCAATCAACGATAACTCAGTTATCGATAAATTTATCGAAACCTATCGAAGTCCAAATGAAACCTGGGGCCATCCCCTTTCGTTTGATACTCATATTGTAGGGTAATATAGAGGTTTTCGGGCAATCGCATTTTGACCGATAACTCATCATCGATAAATTTATCGAAACCTATCGAAGTCCAAATGAAACCTGCGGCCATCCCCTTTCGTTTGATACTCATATTGTAGGGTAATATAGAGGTTTTCGGGCAATCGCATTTTGACCGATGACTCAGTTATCGACCAATTTATCGAAATATATTGAAGTAAAAATGAAACCTAGGGCCTTCCCCTTTCGTTTGATGCGCATATTGTAGGGCAAGTTTAAGGTTTTTGGGCAATCACATTTTCACCGATAACTTATCATCGATAAATTTATCGAAACCTGTCGAAGTCCAAATGAAACCTGCGGCCTTCTCCTTTCGTTTTATACGCATATTATAGGGTAAAGTTAAGTTTTTTGGGCAGTCAACGATAACTCAGTTATCGATAAATTTATCGAAACCTATGGAAGTCCAAATGAAACCTGGGGCCATCCCCTTTCGTTTGATACTCATATTGTAGGGTAATATAGAGGTTTTCGGGCAATCGCATTTTGACCGATAACTCATCATCGATAAATTTATCGAAACCTATCGAAGTCCAAATGAAACCTGCGGCCTTCTCCTTTCGTTTTATTCCCATATTATAGGTGTTGGCGGGTGGAAAAATAAAGACGTATTTTGAGCTGAATTACATACCTTGTAATCTATTCATTTAATTCAGGTGTATGTTGTTGTTCAAAGTAAACGATTGCTTATATTAAGTTACAATTGATATTAAACGTGATTAATATGAGATTTGATTAATGATATGTCGTGCGTCTAAAATATTTGTGCCTTAGTCCTGTATGTTCAACTCCGCCAACGGAAAGAAAAAGAAAGGAGCCAATTGCAATATGTTAACGTCAGGTGAACTCGTGTAGGCAATTTAGGTGACATACAGACACAAGGCTGCATTTTTCTGTAGTATACATTTGTAGCTTTAAACACTCAAGGGTGTACCGGTTTGTTGCGCGCTAACAATAGGGTAATGTTAAGTTTTTTGGGCAATCACCAATAACGCAGTTATCGATAAATTTATCGAAATATATCGAAGTCCAAATGAAACCTGGAGCAATCCCCTTTCGTTTGATACAAATATTGTAGGGCAAGTATACGATTTTCGGGCAATCGCATTTTCACCGATAACTCATCATCGATAAATTTATCGAAACCTATCGAAATCCAAATGAAACCTGCGGCCTTTTCCTTTCCTTTTATACCCATATTATAGGGTAATGTTAAGTTTTTTGGTCAATCACCGATAGCTCAGTTATCGATAAACTTATGGAAATATATCGAAGTCCAAATGAAACCTGGGGCTTTCCCCTTTCGTTTGATACCCATATAGTTGGGTAATATTAAGGTTTTCGGGCAATCGCATTTTGACCGATAACTTAGTTAAAATGGGGTATTCCCCTTTCGTTTGATACCCATATTGTACGACCTTTAGATACCTACATATATGCGAAATGTCATAAGTATAGGTTCTATACACTTAGAGTTATATGGAATAAAAAAATTTCGAAAAGTAACGGTCCCTAGCAGGGTCGGCACCCCCAAAATTAAAAAAAAAATAGCCTATAGCTCCTTCCAGACTATAACCTGTAGGCGTGCAAAATTTCAACAAAATCCGTTTTGCCATTCTCACGTTTTTAGGGAACAAAAGCAAACGTCTGGACATCCAAACATCGCTACATTCACATTTATAATATTAGTATGATTATTGCCTACTGAAGAATTTACCAAATTCGAATATTTTGAAAAGTTTGAAAAAAGAATATTGAAAACTGGTTTTCAAAAATTTTCTTTTGGGGTATTCGTTGGTAACGTTAGGGGACCTTTCAAGAATTCAATTTTAACAAATTGTGCCAGGATGAATGCAAATTCAAATGTTGATTTGATACCATATTGCAGGGTAATATTAAGGTTCTTCTGCAATCGCATTTTTACCGATAACTCAGTTATAGATAAATTTATCGAAATATATCGAAGTACAAATGAACCTTGGGGTCTTCCCCTTTCGTTTGATACCCATATTGTAGGGTAATATAGAGGTTTTCGGGCAATCGCATTTTGACCGATGACTCAGTTATCGACCAATTTATCGAAATATATTGAAGTAAAAATGAAACCTAAGGCCTTTCCCTTTCGTTTGATGCGCATATTGTAGGGAAAGTTTAAGGTTTTTGGGCAATCACATTTTCACCGATAACTTATCATCGATAAATTTATCGAAACCTATCGAAGTCCAAATGAAACCTGCGGCCTTCTCCTTTCGTTTTATACGCATATTATAGTGTAATGTTAAGTTTTTTGGGCAGTCAACGATAACTCAGTTATCGATAAATTTATCGAAACCTATCGAAGTCGAAATGAAACCTGGGGCCATCCCCTTTCGTGTGATACTCATATTGTAGGGTAATATAGAGGTTTTCGGGCAATCGCATTTCGACCGATAACTCATCATCGATAAATTTATCGAAACCTATCGAAGTCCGAATGAAACCTGGGGCCATCCCCTTTCGTTTCATACTCATATTGTAGGGTAATATAGAGGTTTTCGGCCAATCGCATTTTGACCGATAACTCATCATCGATAAATTTATCGAAACCTATCGAAGTCCAAATGAAACCTGCGGCCTTCTCCTGTTGTTTTATACCCATATTATAGGGTAATGTGAAGTTTTTTGGGCAGTCAACGATAACTCAGTTATCGATAAACTTAGCGAAATATATCGAAGTCCAAATGAAACCTGGAGTTTTCCCCTTTCGTTTGATACCCATTTTGTAGGGTAATGTTAAGTTTTTTGGGCAGTCACCGATAACTCAGTTATCGATAAATTTAGCGAAATATATCGAAGTCCAAATGAAACCTGGAGCTTACGCCTTTCGTTTGATACCCATATTGTAGGGCAAGTTTAAGGTTTTTGGGCAATCACATTTTCACTGATAACTCATCATCGATAAATTTATCGAAACCTATTGAAGTCCAAATGAAACCTGCGGCCTTCTCCTTTCGTTTTATACCCATATTATAGGGTAATGTTAAGTTTTTTGGTCAATCACCGATAGCTCAGTTATCGATAAACTTATGGAAATATATCGAAGTCAAAATGAAACCTGGGGCTTTCCCCTTTCGTTTGATACCCATATAGTTTGGTAATATTAAGGTTTTCGGGCAATCGCATTTTCACCGATAACTCATCATCGATAAATTTATCGAAATATATCGAAGTCCAAATGAAACCTGGAGCTATCTTCTTTCGTTTGATACCCATATTGTAGGGTAATATTAAGGTTTTCGGGCAATCGCATTTTCACCGATAACTCATCATCGATAAATTTATCGAAACCTATCGAAGTCCAATTGAAACCTGGGCCCCTTTCGTTTGATACCCATATTGTGGGGTAATATTAAGGATTTCGGGCAATCGCATTTTGACCGATAACTTAGTTATCGATCAATTTATGGAAATATATCGAAGCCAAAATGAAAAATGGGGTATTCCCCTTTCGTTTGATACCCATATTGTACGACCTTTAGATACCTACATATATGCGAAATGTCATAAGTATAGGTTCTATATACTTAGAGTTATATGGAATAAAAAAATTTCGAAAAGTAACGGTCCCTAGCAGGGTCGGAACCCTCAAAATTAAAAAAAAAAATAGACTATTGCTCCTTCCAGACTATAGCCTGTAGGCGTGCAAAATTTCAACAAAATCCGTTTTGCCATTCTCACGTTTTTAGGGAACAAAAGCAAACGTCTGGACATCCAAACATCGCTACATTCACATTTATAATATTAGTATGATTATTGCCTACTGAAGAATTTACCAAATTCGAATATTTTGAAAAGTTTGGAAAAAGAATATTGAAAACTGGTTTTCAAAAATTTTCTTTTGAGGTATACCATATTACAGGGTAATATTAAGGTTCTTCTGCAATCGCATTTTTACCGATAGCTCAGTTATCGATAAACTTATGGAAATATATCGAAGTACAAATGAAACCTGGGGTCTTCCCCTTTCGTTTGATACCCATATTGTAGGTAATATAGAGGTTTTCGGGCAATCGCATTTTGACCGATGACTCAGTTATCGACCAATTTATCGAAATATATTGAAGTAAAAATGAAACCTAGGGCCTTCCCCTTTGGTTTGATGCGCATATTGTAGGGCAAGTTTAAGGTTTTTGGGCAGTCACATTTTCACCGATAACTTATCATCGATAAATTTATCGAAACCTATCGAAGTCCAAATGAAACCTGCGGCCTTCTCCTTTCGTTTTATACGCATATTATAGGGTAATGTTAAGTTTTTTGGGCAATCAACGATAACTCAGTTATCGATAAATTTATCGAAACCTATCGAAGTCCAAATGAAACCTGGGGCCATCCCCTTTCGTTTGATACTCATATTGTAGGGTAATATAGAGGTTTTCGGGCAATCGCATTTTGACCGATAACTCATCATCGATAAATTTATCGAAACCTATCGAAGTCCAAATGAAACCTGCGGCCATCCCCTTTCGTTTGATACTCATATTGTAGGGTAATATAGAGGTTTTCGGGCAATCGCATTTTGACCGATGACTCAGTTATCGACCAATTTATCGAAATATATTGAAGTAAAAATGAAACCTAGGGCCTTCCCCTTTCGTTTGATGCGCATATTGTAGGGCAAGTTTAAGGTTTTTGGGCAATCACATTTTCACCGATAACTTATCATCGATAAATTTATCGAAACCTGTCGAAGTCCAAATGAAACCTGCGGCCTTCTCCTTTCGTTTTATACGCATATTATAGGGTAAAGTTAAGTTTTTTGGGCAGTCAACGATAACTCAGTTATCGATAAATTTATCGAAACCTATGGAAGTCCAAATGAAACCTGGGGCCATCCCCTTTCGTTTGATACTCATATTGTAGGGTAATATAGAGGTTTTCGGGCAATCGCATTTTGACCGATAACTCATCATCGATAAATTTATCGAAACCTATCGAAGTCCAAATGAAACCTGCGGCCTTCTCCTTTCGTTTTATTCCCATATTATAGGTGTTGGCGGGTGGAAAAATAAAGACGTATTTTGAGCTGAATTACATACCTTGTAATCTATTCATTTAATTCAGGTGTATGTTGTTGTTCAAAGTAAACGATTGCTTATATTAAGTTACAATTGATATTAAACGTGATTAATATGAGATTTGATTAATGATATGTCGTGCGTCTAAAATATTTGTGCCTTAGTCCTGTATGTTCAACTCCGCCAACGGAAAGAAAAAGAAAGGAGCCAATTGCAATATGTTAACGTCAGGTGAACTCGTGTAGGCAATTTAGGTGACATACAGACACAAGGCTGCATTTTTCTGTAGTATACATTTGTAGCTTTAAACACTCAAGGGTGTACCGGTTTGTTGCGCGCTAACAATAGGGTAATGTTAAGTTTTTTGGGCAATCACCAATAACGCAGTTATCGATAAATTTATCGAAATATATCGAAGTCCAAATGAAACCTGGAGCAATCCCCTTTCGTTTGATACAAATATTGTAGGGCAAGTATACGATTTTCGGGCAATCGCATTTTCACCGATAACTCATCATCGATAAATTTATCGAAACCTATCGAAATCCAAATGAAACCTGCGGCCTTTTCCTTTCCTTTTATACCCATATTATAGGGTAATGTTAAGTTTTTTGGTCAATCACCGATAGCTCAGTTATCGATAAACTTATGGAAATATATCGAAGTCCAAATGAAACCTGGGGCTTTCCCCTTTCGTTTGATACCCATATAGTTGGGTAATATTAAGGTTTTCGGGCAATCGCATTTTGACCGATAACTTAGTTAAAATGGGGTATTCCCCTTTCGTTTGATACCCATATTGTACGACCTTTAGATACCTACATATATGCGAAATGTCATAAGTATAGGTTCTATACACTTAGAGTTATATGGAATAAAAAAATTTCGAAAAGTAACGGTCCCTAGCAGGGTCGGCACCCCCAAAATTAAAAAAAAAATAGCCTATAGCTCCTTCCAGACTATAACCTGTAGGCGTGCAAAATTTCAACAAAATCCGTTTTGCCATTCTCACGTTTTTAGGGAACAAAAGCAAACGTCTGGACATCCAAACATCGCTACATTCACATTTATAATATTAGTATGATTATTGCCTACTGAAGAATTTACCAAATTCGAATATTTTGAAAAGTTTGAAAAAAGAATATTGAAAACTGGTTTTCAAAAATTTTCTTTTGGGGTATTCGTTGGTAACGTTAGGGGACCTTTCAAGAATTCAATTTTAACAAATTGTGCCAGGATGAATGCAAATTCAAATGTTGATTTGATACCATATTGCAGGGTAATATTAAGGTTCTTCTGCAATCGCATTTTTACCGATAACTCAGTTATAGATAAATTTATCGAAATATATCGAAGTACAAATGAACCTTGGGGTCTTCCCCTTTCGTTTGATACCCATATTGTAGGGTAATATAGAGGTTTTCGGGCAATCGCATTTTGACCGATGACTCAGTTATCGACCAATTTATCGAAATATATTGAAGTAAAAATGAAACCTAGGGCCTTTCCCTTTCGTTTGATGCGCATATTGTAGGGAAAGTTTAAGGTTTTTGGGCAATCACATTTTCACCGATAACTTATCATCGATAAATTTATCGAAACCTATCGAAGTCCAAATGAAACCTGCGGCCTTCTCCTTTCGTTTTATACGCATATTATAGTGTAATGTTAAGTTTTTTGGGCAGTCAACGATAACTCAGTTATCGATAAATTTATCGAAACCTATCGAAGTCGAAATGAAACCTGGGGCCATCCCCTTTCGTGTGATACTCATATTGTAGGGTAATATAGAGGTTTTCGGGCAATCGCATTTCGACCGATAACTCATCATCGATAAATTTATCGAAACCTATCGAAGTCCGAATGAAACCTGGGGCCATCCCCTTTCGTTTCATACTCATATTGTAGGGTAATATAGAGGTTTTCGGCCAATCGCATTTTGACCGATAACTCATCATCGATAAATTTATCGAAACCTATCGAAGTCCAAATGAAACCTGCGGCCTTCTCCTGTTGTTTTATACCCATATTATAGGGTAATGTGAAGTTTTTTGGGCAGTCAACGATAACTCAGTTATCGATAAACTTAGCGAAATATATCGAAGTCCAAATGAAACCTGGAGTTTTCCCCTTTCGTTTGATACCCATTTTGTAGGGTAATGTTAAGTTTTTTGGGCAGTCACCGATAACTCAGTTATCGATAAATTTAGCGAAATATATCGAAGTCCAAATGAAACCTGGAGCTTACGCCTTTCGTTTGATACCCATATTGTAGGGCAAGTTTAAGGTTTTTGGGCAATCACATTTTCACTGATAACTCATCATCGATAAATTTATCGAAACCTATCGAAGTCCAAATGAAACCTGCGGCCTTCTCCTTTCGTTTTATTCCCATATTATAGGTGTTGGCGGGTGGAAAAATAAAGACGTATTTTGAGCTAATTACATACCTTGTAATCTATTCATTTAATTCAGGTGTATGTTGTTGTTCAAAGTAAACGATTGCTTATATTAAGTTACAATTGATATTAAACGTGATTAATATGAGATTTGATTAATGATATGTCGTGCGGCTAAAATATTTGTGCCTTAGTCCTGTATGTTCAACTCCGCCAACGGAAAGAAAAAGAAAGGAGCCAATTGCAATATGTTAACGTCAGGTGAACTCGTGTAGGCAATTTAGGTGACATACAGACACAAGGCTGCATTTTTCTGTAGTATACATTTGTAGCTTTAAACACTCAAGGGTGTACCGGTTTGTTGCGCGCTAACAATAGGGTAATGTTAAGTTTTTTGGGCAGTCACCGATAATTCAGTTATCGATAAATTTATCGAAGTCCAAATGAAATTGGAGCTTTCCCCTTTCGTTTGATACCCATATTGTAGGGCAAGTTTAAGGTTTTTGGGCAATCACATTTTCACCGATAACTCATCATCGATAGATTTATCGAAACCTATCGAAGTCCAAATGAAACCTGCGGCCTTCTCCTTTCGTTTTATTCCCATATTATAGGTGTTGGCGGGTGGAAAAATAAAGACGTATTTTGAGCTAATTACATACCTTGTAATCTATTCATTTAATTCAGGTGTATGTTGTTGTTCAAAGTAAACGATTGCTTATATTAAGTTACAATTGATATTAAACGTGATTAATATGAGATTTGATTAATGATATGTCGTGCGGCTAAAATATTTGTGCCTTAGTCCTGTATGTTCAACTCCGCCAACGGAAAGAAAAAGAAAGGAGCCAATTGCAATATGTTAACGTCAGGTGAACTCGTGTAGGCAATTTAGGTGACATACAGACACAAGGCAACGCTAAGATCGAGTGCAACAAGGAGTGTGTGTGAACACTACCGCGAGTTGAAAAGGGAAGCGAATCGACTTTTCCGGGCAAAAAAAAGAGAGGCAGAAAAGCGTGAAATCAATGAGCTTGAGATGCTAGCCAATGGGAATAATGCCCGAAAATTCTATCAAAAAATTCGACGAATGACGGAAGGTTTCAAGCCCGGGGCAAATTCCTGTAAGAACGAGAACGGCGACCTGGTGACTGATGTTCAGAGAATACTAGAGATATGGAGGGATCACTTCTCTGCCCTTTTAAATGGAGAAATTGAGCAAGAAACCAGAGAAGAGCTCGAACCCGAACCCACAATCGAAGACGACGAAATTGACGTCCCAGAACCCGACTATAATGAGGTGCGAATAGCAATATCCCGGTTAAAAAACAATAAAGCAGCTGGCGCTGATGGTTTGCCTGCTGAGCTATTCAAGCATGGCGGCGAGGAGCTGGTAAGGCGTATGCACCAGCTTCTGTGCAGAATATGGTCGGATGAATGCATGCCCGAAGATTGGAATCTAAGTGTTCTTTGCCCAATCCACAAAAAAGGTGATCCTGCAAACTGCACCAACTACCGCGGAATCAGCCTTTTGAATATCGCATATAAGGTCTTGTCAAGCGTATTGTGCGAACGATTGAAGCCTGACGTGAACAGACTGATTGGACCTTATCAGTGTGGCTTCAGACCTGGAAAATCTACCATCGACCAGATTTTTACAATACGTCAAATCCTGGAGAAAACCCGTGAGAAAAGAATCGACACACACCACCTCTTTGTTGATTTTAAAGCCGCTTTCGATAGCACGAAAAGGAGCTGCCTATATGCCGCTATGTCTGAATTTGGTTTCCCCGCAAAACTTATACGGCTTTGCAAAATGACATTGAGCAACACCACCAGCTCAGTCAGAATTGGGAAGGACCTCTCCGAGCCGTTTGAAACTAAACGAGGTTTCAGACAAGGTGACCCCCTATCGTGCGATTTCTTTAATTTGATGTTGGAGAAAATAATACAATCTGCAGAACTCAACCGCGCTGGAACAATATTCTATAAAAGCGTGCAACTGTTAGCATATGCTGACGACATTGACATTATCGGCCTTAACAACCGTGCCGTAACCTCTGCGTACTCCAAACTAGAAAAAGAAGCGGAAAAAATGGGTTTGGTGGTGAACGAAGGCAAAACGAAGTACATGCTGTCATCAAGCAAAGAGTCAGCGCATTCGCGCCTTGGCACCCACGCCACTGCTGGCACCAAAAAGTTCGAAATAGTGAAGGACTTCGTTTACCTTGGATCCAGCATAAACTCCAACAATAATGCCAGCCTAGAAATCCAACGAAGAATTGCTCTTGCAAATAAATGCTACTTTGGACTGAGTAGGCAATTGAAAAGTAAAGTCCTCTCTCGACGCACGAAAATCACACTCTACAAGTCACTCATCGCTCCCGTCCTGCTATATGGTGCAGAGGCGTGGACACTAACAACATCTGACGAGGCTGCATTGGGAGTATTCGAGAGAAAAGTTCTGCGAAAGATTTATGGGCCTCTACGCGTTGGCGACGGCGAGTACCGAAGAAGATTTAATGATGAGTTGTATGAGCTTTACGCAGACGTCGACATAGTACAGCGCATTAAAACACAGCGGCTTCGCTGGCTAGGCCACGTCGTGCGAATGAACGAAGACGCTCCAGCCCAGAAGGTATACTTATCGGCACCCGCCGGTGGAAGCAGAGGAAGAGGAAGACCACCACTCCGATGGAAGGACCAAGTGGAGACCGACCTGCGATCTCGTGGGGTCTCCAATTGGCGCCAGTTGGCGCAAAGAAGAAATGACTGGCGAGCTATGTTGGACGGTCAAAATCGCTCAGGCGGTTAGATGGCCATTTAAAGAAGAAGAAGACAGACACAAGGCTGCATTTTTCTGTAGTATACATTTGTAGCTTTAAACACTCAAGGGTGTACCGGTTTGTTGCGCGCTAACAATAGGGTAATGTTAAGTTTTTTGGGCAATCACCAATAACGCAGTTATCGATAAATTTATCGAAATATATCGAAGTCCAAATGAAACCTGGAGCTATCCCCTTTCGTTTGATATAAATATTGTAGGGCAAGTATACGGTTTTCGGGCAATCACATTTTCACCGATAACGCATCATCGATAAATTTATCGAAACCTATCGAAGTCCAATTGAAACCTGGGCCTCTTTCGTTTGATACCCATATTGTAGGGTAATATTAAGGTTTTCGGGCAATCGCATTTTGACCGATAACTTAGTTATCGATCAATTTATCGAAATATGTCGAAGCCAAAATGAAAAATGGGGTATTCCCCTTTCGTTTGATACCCATATTGTACGACCTTTAGATACCTACATATATGCGAAATGTCATAAGTATAGGTTCTATACACTTAGAGTTATATGGAATAAAAAAATTTCGAAAAGTAACGGTCCCTAGCAGGGTCGGCACCCCCAAAATTAAAAAAAAAATAGCCTATAGCTCCTTCCAGACTATAACCTGTAGGCGTGCAAAATTTCAACAAAATCCGTTTTGCCATTCTCACGTTTTTAGGGAACAAAAGCAAACGTCTGGACATCCAAACATCGCTACATTCACTTTTATAATATTAGTATGATTATTGCCTACTGAAGAATTTACCAAATTCGAATATTTTGAAAAGTTTGAAAAAAGAATATTGAAAACTGGTTTTCAAAAATTTTCTTTTGAGGTATTCGTTGGTTACGTTAGGGGACCTTTCAAGAATTCAATTTTAACAAATTGTGCCAGGATGAATGCAAATTCAAATGTTGATTTGATACCATATTGCAGGGTAATATTAAGGTTCTTCTGCAATCGTATTTTTACCGATAACTCAGTTATAGGTAAATTTATCGAAATATATCGAAGTACAAATGAAACCTGGGGTCTTCCCCTTTCGTTTGATACCCATATTGTAGGGTAATATAGAGGTTTTCGGGCAATCGCATTTTGACCGATGACTCAGTTATCGACCAATTTATCGAAATATATTGAAGTAAAAATGAAACCTAGGGCCTTCCCCTTTCGTTTGATGCGCATATTGTAGGGCAAGTTTAAGGTTTTTGGGCAATCACATTTTCACCGATAACTTATCATCGATAAATTTATCGAAACCTATCGAAGTCCAAATGAAACCTGCGGCCTTCTCCTTTCGTTTTATACCCATATTATAGGGTAATGTTAAGTTTTTTGGGCAATCACCGATAACTCAGTTATCGAAATATATCGAAGTCCAAATGAAACCTGGAGCTTTCGCCTTTCGTTTGATACCCATATTGTAGGGCAAGTTTAAGGTTTTTGGGCAATCACATTTTCACTGATAACTCATCATCGATAAATTTATCGAAACCTATCGAAGTCCAAATGAAACCTGCGGCCTTCTCCTTTCGTTTTATACCCATATTATAGGGTAATGTTAAGTTTTTTGGGCAGTCACCGATAATTCAGTTATCGATAAATTTATTGAAGTCCAAATGAAATTGGAGCTTTCCCCTTTCGTTTGATACCCATATTGTAGGGCAAGTTTAAGGTTTTTGGGCAATCACATTTTCACCGATAACTCATCATCGATAAATTTATCGAAACCTATCGAAGTCCAAATGAAACCTGCGGCCTTCTCCTTTCGTTTTATTCCCATATTATAGGTGTTGGCGGGTGGAAAAATAAAGACGTATTTTGAGCTAATTACATACCTTGTAATCTATTCATTTAATTCAGGTGTATGTTGTTGTTCAAAGTAAACGATTGCTTATATTAAGTTACAATTGATATTAAACGTGATTAATATGAGATTTGATTAATGATATGTCATGCGGCTAAAATATTTATGCCTTAGTCCTGTATGTTCAACTCCGCCAACGGAAAGAAACAGAAAGGATCCAATTGCAATATGTTAACGTCAGGTGAACTCGTGTAGGCAATTTAGGTGACATACAGACACAAGGCTGCATTTTTCTGTAGTATACATTTGTAGCTTTAAACACTCAAGGGTGTACCGGTTTGTTGCGCGCTAACAATAGGGTAATGTTAAGTTTTTTGGGCAATCACCAATAACGCAGTTATCGATAAATTTATCGAAATATATCGAAGTCCAAATGAAACCTGGAGCTATCCCCTTTCGTTTGATACAAATATTGTAGGGCAAGTTTAAGGTTTTTGGGCAATCACATTTTCACCGATAACTTATCATCGATAAATTTATCGAAACCTATCGAAGTCCAATTGAAACCTGGGCCACTTTCGTTTGATACCCATATTGTAGGGTAATATTAAGGTTTTCGGGCAATCGCATTTTGACCGATAACTAAGTTATCGATCAATTTATCGAAATATGTCGAAGCCAAAATGAAAAATGGGGTATTCCCCTTTCGTTTGATACCCATATTGTACGACTTTTAGATACCTACATATATGCGAAATGTCATAAGTATAGGTTCTATATACTTAGAGTTATATGGAATAAAAAAATTTCGAAAAGTAACGGTCCCTAGCAGGGTCGGCACCCCCAAAATTAAAAAAAAAATAGCCTATAGCTCCTTCCAGACTATAACCTGTAGGCGTGCAAAATTTCAACAAAATCCGTTTTGCCATTCTCACGTTTTTAGGGAACAAAAGCAAACGTCTGGACATCCAAACATCGCTACATTCACATTTATAATATTAGTATGATTATTGCCTACTGAAGAATTTACCAAATTCGAATATTTTGAAAAGTTTGAAAAAAGAATATTGAAAACTGGTTTTCAAAAATTTTCTTTTGAGGTATTCGTTGGTTACGTTGGGGGACCTTTCAAGAATTCAATTTTAACAAATTGTGCCAGGATGAATGCAAATTCAAATGTTGATTTGATACCATATTGCAGGGTAATATTAAGGTTCTTCTGCAATCGTATTTTTACCGATAACTCAGTTATAGGTAAAATTTATCGAAACCTATTGAAGTCCAAATGAAACCTGCGGCCTTCTCCTTTCGTTTTATACCCATATTATTGGGTTATGTTAAGTTTTTTGGGCAATGACCGATAACTCAGTTATCGATAAACTTATCGAAATATATCGAAGTCCAAATGAAACCCGGAAGTCCAAATGAAACCTGCGGCCTTCTCCTTTCGTTTTATACCCATATTATAGGATAATGTTAAGTTGTTTGGGCAATCACCGATAACTCAGTTACCGATAAATTTATCGAAATATATCGAAGTCCAAATGAAACCTGGAGCTTTCCCTTTCCTTTGATACCCATATTGTAGGGCAAGTTTAAGGTTTTTGGACAATCACATTTTCACCGATAACTCATCATCGATAAATTTATCGAAACCTATCGAAGTCCAAATGAAACCTGGGGCCATCCCCTTTCGTTTGATACTCAAATTGTAGGGTAATATGGAGGTTTTCGGGCAATCGAACTTTGACCGATAACTCATCATCGATAAATTTATCGAAACCTATTGAAGTCCAAATGAAACCTGCGGCCTTAAGGTTTTTGGCCAATCACATTTTCACCGATAACTCATGATCGATAAATTTATCGAAACCTATCGAAGTCCAAATGAAACCTGCGGCCTTCTCCTTTCGTTTTATACCCATATTATTGGGCTATGTTTAGTTTTTTGGGCAATGACCGATAACTCAGTTATCGAAATATATCGAAGTCCAAATGAAACCTGGAGCTATCTCCTTTCGTTTGATACCCATATTATAGGGTAATATAGAGGTTTTCGGGCAATCGCATTTTGACCGATGACTCAATTATCGATAAATTTATCGAAGTCCAAATGAAACCTGCGGCCTTCTCCTTTCGTTTTATACCTATATTATAGGGTAATGTTAAGTTTTTTGGGCAATCACCGGTAACTCAGTTATCGATACATTTATCGAAATATATCGAAGTCCAAATGAAACCTGGAGCTATTTTCTTTCGTTTGATACCCATATTGTAGGGTATTATAGAGGTTTTCGGTCAATCGCATTTTGACCGATGACTCAATTATCGATAAATTTATCGAAGTCCAAATGAAACCTGCGGCCTTCTCCTTTCGTTTTATACCTATATTATAGGGTAATGTGAAGTTTTTTGGGCAATCACCGGTAACTCAGTTATCGATAAATTTATCAAAATATACCGAAGTCCAAATGAAACCTGGAGCTATCTCCTTTCGTTTGATACCCATATTGTAGGGTAATATAGAGGTTTTCGGGCAATCGCATTTTGACCGATGACTCAATTATCGATAAATTTATAGAAGTCCAAATGAAACCTGCGGCCTTCTCCTTTCGTTTTATACCTATATTATAGGGTAATGTTAAGTTGTTTGGGCAATCACCGATAACTCAGTTATAGATAAATTTATCGAAATATATCGAAGTACAAATGAAACCTGGGGCCTTCCCCTTTCGTTTGATACCCATATTGAAAGGTAATGTAGAAGTTTTCGCGTGAACAAAAGCAAACGTCTGTAATGGTCCCCAGAAGCGTCCGAACCCCGAAAATTAATAAAAAAAAGGATCCTATAACTCCTTCCAGACTATAACCTGTACGCGTTCCAAACTTCATTAAAATCCGTCTTGCCATTCTCATGTGATTGAGTAACAGAAGCAAACGTCTGGACATCCAAACATCGCTACATTCACATTTATAATATTAGTATAATTATTGCCTACTGAAGAATTTACCAAATTCGAATATTTTGAAAATTTTGAAAAAGTATATTGAAAACTGGGTTTCAAAAATGTTCTTTTAAAGTATTCGTTGGTAACGTTAGGGGGTCTTTCAAGAATTCAATTTTGACAAATTGTGCGAGGATGAATGCAAATGCAATTGTTGATTTGATACCATATTGCAGGGTAATATTAAAGTTCTTCTGCAATCGCATTTTTACCGATAACTCAGTTATAGATAAATTTATCGAAATATATCGAAGTACAAATGAAACCTGGGGCCTTCCCCTTTCGTTTGATACCCATATTGTAGGGCAAGTTTAAGGTTTTTGGGCAATCACATTTTCACCGATAACTCATCATCGATTAATTTATCGAAACCTATCCTAGACCAAATGAAACCTGGGGCCATCCCCTTTCGTTTGATACTCATATTGGAGGGTAATATAGAGGTTTTCGGGCAATCGAATTTTGACCGATAACTCATCATCGATAAATTTATCGAAACCTATCGAAGTCCAAATGAAACCTGCGGCCTTAAGGTTTTTGGGCAATCACATTTTCACCGATAACTCATGATCGATAAATTTATCGAAACCTATCGAAGTCCAAATGAAACCTGCGGCCTTCTCCTTTCGTTTTATACCCATATTATTGGGTTATGTTAAGTTTTTTGGGCAATGACCGATAACACAGTTATCGATAAACTTATCGAAACCTATCGAAGTCCAAATGAAACCTGGAGCTATCTCCTTTCGTTTGATACCCATATTGTAGGGTAATATAGAGGTTTTCGGGCAATCGCATTTTGACCGATGACTCAGTAATCGATAAATTTATCGAAATATATCGAAGTCCAAATTAAACCTTGAGCTATCCCCTTTCGTTTGATACCCATATTGTAGGGTAATATAGAGGTTTTCGGGCAACCGCATTTTGACCGATGACTCAGTCATCGATAAATTTATCGAAATATACCGAAGTACAAATGAAACCTGGAGCTATCTCCTTTCGTTTGATACCCATATTGTAGGGTAATATAGAGATTTCGGGCAATCGCATTTTGACCGATGACTCAATTATCGATAAATTTATCGAAGTCCAAATGAAACCTGCGGCCTCTCCTTTCGTTTTATACCTATATTATAGGGTAATGTTAAGTTGTTTGGGCAATCACCGGTATAATTATTGCCTACTGAAGAATTTACCAAATTCGAATATTTTGAAAATTTTGAAAAAGAATGTTGAAAACTGGGTTTCAAAAATGTTCTTTTAAAGCAGGCATCGGCATTCTCATACATGCAAACAATTCATTTCGTGAATGTGTGTGTCACACATATAGGCGAGCACAATTACACAAATTTTCTCATAGTTCGGCTTTACGCATATATATATTTTTACGTGGGTGACTATCTAATAATGGCTGCTCAATTGATTACTAAGGTTTTGCATGACAATTTCAGTATATTCTGACAAATGGAGCGCACATCTCCAACAACTGAAATAAATAAAAAAGACCGTACCTAGTTCATCTTAGCAACTAAAAACAATAAATTTTTTTTTAATTTTTGTGTTTTTTTTTAATTTTTTTTGGGGTTTTTTTTAAATACTAAGCAGACAGCTTCCCCGTCTAAATTTTCTGCAAAGAAAAATCGCATTTCCCACTCTAAATTAAATTGTGCCATAATTGCGTTCGTAAACATATAGGGATATATCAAAAATATGTAGGCACCCACGTAAGCAAGAAAAATCGATGCGCATAAACGAAAACGTTCTTGCTTGCATGAAAGTTGGATAGCCACTGATCATATTTTTGGATTTGCGTTGCTAGCTCTCGCTACTGCGCTCGCATGTACGTGTGAAACACTTACGCTCTTGCCCAGCTCAGTGAGCTATGGGCTGCCGATGCCTGATTTACAGGATAGCTCAGTAGGAGTCCGGAGAGTGTTTATGTAAAGCTTTATTCCGGGAAGTGGACCAGGGACCGAAATATTCCAAACTTTTTATTTATGGTGC
Source organism: Sphenella marginata (assembly GCA_951509765.1). NCBI lineage: Eukaryota > Metazoa > Arthropoda > Insecta > Diptera > Tephritidae > Sphenella > Sphenella marginata. Next base: position 12,333,896 of record OX608078.1, read on the forward strand.
GATTTTCTTCAAATTTGGTACAAAGGTAGACTTTTACTTTTGTTAAAATTTGAGGTTAACTTTTTTCGGGGAAGCGGACCAGGGACCGAAATATTCCAAACTTTTTTATTTATGGTGCGATTTTCTTCAAATTTGGTACAAAGGTAGTATTTTACTTTTGCTAAAATTTGGGGTAATTTTTTTCCGGGAAGTGGACCAGGGACCGAAATATTCCAAACTTTTTTATTTATGGTGCGATTTTCTTCAAATTTGGTACAAAGGTAGTATTTTACTTTTGCTAAAATTTGGGGTAATTTTTTTCCGGGAAGTGGACCAGGGACCGAAATATTCCAAACTTTTTATTTATGGTGCAATTTTCTTCAAATTTGGTACAAGGGTAGACTTTTACTTTTCTTAAAATTTGAGGTTAACTTTTTTCGGGGAAGTGGACCAGGGACCGAAATATTCCAAACTTTTTTATTTATGGTGCGATTTTCTTCAAATTTGGTACAAAGGTAGTATTTTACTTTTGCTAAAATTTGGGGTAATTTTTTTCCGGGAAGTGGACCAGGGACCGAAATATTCCAAACTTTTTTATTTATCGTGCTATTTTTTCCCTAAATTTGGGCAGAACAACGTCTGCCGGGTCCTTCTAGTATATACATATATATAGTGAACTAGCAGACCCGGCAGACGTTGTCCTGCCAAAAATTAGGGCGTATTTCATTTATACATATGTATCTTACCTTATTGCGTAGCACAATTTGCTCGAACTATCTTTCATACCCAGCCATAGTGTATTTCAATCTATAAATTTAGTTATTTGAACTTTGGTGAATGTGGTGAATTTCCCTACAGTTTTGATTTGATCTAAATTTTTTACCATTTATTAATGTTTTAAATTTTCGTCTTTCTTAGATGTTCACTAAAGCATCTTATTAAATCGTCGAATATTCTTAATTTTTTTATTTCACGACATGCATTCAATTTTTTTAGGAGGTGACACCTAAATGAAAGAATTACCGTCAGTTAATATATTCCAACTTACCAAAACTGAATTGAAAAAACACCTAAATGAAAGAATTACCGTCAGTTAATATATTCCAACTTACCAAAACTGAATTGAAAAAAGAATAGCAAATCGACATAACCTAATTTAACTTTTGTAATTAGTTTATCCATTCAGGCGTGATGCGATGACCAGGGGAAATAGGGATTCATTTTTGTAAATAGATAAGGCAAACAGCTCTATGAAAAAGCTTTTGTATAATAATTTTTTTCTTGAATTCAGATGAATCTAAAATTCACTCTAAGCGGACACAGTCATCAACACTTTTGATATGATAGCTATATTATATGACCTTATTCTTGGGTCAGCCTTGGTCCACCTAATGGTCAATTTCTTGGAAACGGGTTCGCAGATGAACCTGAAAACTTTTCCTTGTGAAAACTCTCATCAACACCTTTAATTTGATATCTACGCATATTGTTAAAATACATTCGGGGTCGCCCCTGGTCCACATTTTGGTCAATATCTCAGGATTCCAGAAACTTTTTTAACTTTTTCTTTCTGAAGAACCTTCTCGGGGCACAAACAAATACAATTAAGAAAAAATTAGTCAAATCGGTCCAGCCGTTCCCAATTGATGAGTTACTATACATTTTTTCCCTCCATTTTTATATATGTATATTCAAACCCCCCCCCCCCCGAAATTTCCGAAAATTAAAAAATGTACGTCTGTACTACAATAATTCGTTCCTATCGACGAAAAAGGGCGCAAAGCTGTTTGTCGACGAAGAAAGGCGCAAACTTTTTTGTTTGAAGAAAGACGCATTATAAATATTTTGAGAAAGAAAGACGCATTAAAATAATTTTTAGGAAAGAAAGACGCGCTTCGATAACTAGCTGCAATATAAGTTATTCAAAAAACGAAATACTAAATAAAAATACATACGTATAATGGGCACTTGGGCTGGCCCAATTTTTTTCAATCCAGCACCAAATCCCTTGTGAAGTTTACTATTAATGTATACAGTGCGTCTTTTTTCGTCGAAATACTTGATTATGCACCTTTCTTCCTCGAAATATTTTTTAATGCACCTTTTTTCGTCAAAATATTTTTTAATGCGCCTTTTTTCGTCAAAATATTTTTTAATGCGTCCTTATTTCCCGAAATATTTTTAATGCGCCTTTTTTCGTTGACAATTTGTTGAATGCGCCTTTCTTCGTCGGTAGCGACGAATTACTCTATTCACCTATAAAACCCCTGTTAAGAAATTAGCATTAATAGCAATATACCTCGTTATACGGCCGCTCTTTATACGGCCTTTCGTTATAACGGCCCTCTTCAATTCATGCTCATTTTCGATTTACGGCCTAAAATGTTTCGCTATAACGGCCAAAAAAACGTGTTTCCGATTTCGATATACATACATATATGCTACCAATTTTGCGCAAGCGCAATTTCGATGCACACTATTTTCTATTTACACTTGTTTACGATCGTCATTCAGTCTTCTTCAGACTAAAGCCATTTAAAAAATATTTTATGGAGTTGTTTTTATTTGTATATTCATTTCGATTTTTGGAGTCTTTTAGTATTTTATGTTATGTATGATTTTTTAATTTAAATAGCAAATAGAAATATAAAATTCATTTTTAACCATGCAATTTTACAAATTTGGAACCGATCCCATTGAATTTGTATGAATTTGTATTAGAATAATTGACTCGTTATACGGCTTTTCGCTTTACGGCCAACTTTCGTGGAACGTATTTAGGCCGTATAGCGAGGTATGGGTGTAATGAAAATACGAAAGAATAAAATGAAATAATATTTCACACTGAGAGAAGTTATTGGTAATCAGTTATCAGAGCAAGTCTGAGAGGTCACAACTAAATTCCTGCAACGGTTCACTCATTTGGCCCTTTAAGAAATTCGCGCCAAACTAACTGCTTTTCGAGCTATGAATACAGCGGGCAAAAATCGTAAAAATGACTGTCCCTCGTTATTATAGTCACGGTTTAACCAAAAAAATGAACAAGAAGTTAAAAAAAATTTCCAAAAATTACTAAGCTGTCCACAACGCAGTCGCATTGAATTATCAGAGAAAGTAACAATTAAATTGTACTTATACTTGTGAGGTGAATCTAAAAAGTGACGCTAATTTGGAAAAAAATATTGAAAACGTTTAAAAGAAAGCCCGGTATGCTGTTGAAAAGAAAATGCTTAAGAAATATTTGCAAGTATTTCTTGACTATGAAATTGTCATGAATAGCCTCGAAATTTTGACGTTCCGTTCTGCATGTTGAATAAATCCTATTTGCCGCTTTTTATATGAATTTCAATGTTATTTCATTATATTTTTTATTTTTATTTTTCCGAAGCTTCAGTTTTTCTTCAAGAAATAAAGCGACAACTATTTACTTCTTGCCAAAGCCTGAAGAAATCCTACACAAAATTTCAAAACAAACAATAAAAATAAATATTGTTTTGTACACGGCTAAAAGATTTAGCCTAGATTTAAAACTTTTTGGGGCTACATATACACCTAGACCAGTATGTCTGCGTTCAAAGTGTTGTTTGGAATTTCCAGTAAGATTAACTTCCTTTGACTAATTTCATTATTTTTGTGTGAAAGAATGTGCAAAAAAACAATAAAAATACTGCAACTAAAAGTTAAGAACTTTGTGGAAAATTCATGAAAATTCACGAAAACTCGAAAAATTTTCATAAAAACTACTAACTTTTAAGTAAAAATATTTAAATTTTTTCGAGTTTGCAGTTTTGTGGCCCGTTCAATTAAAGTGAACAAAGAAGAATTACTCTATTTTTGGCAAATTTGTTTCTAGCCAAGTGCAATATCTTCCATACAAATTTATAAGCGTAATATTTTTATATTGAAGAAAATACTCTTGGTCGGCTTTTGACAATTGAACGAGCAGCAAAACTGCATACTCGAAAAAAATCCAAAAAATTTTACGAGAAAGTTAGAAATTTCGATGAAATTTTTTCGAGATTTCTTAAATTTTCATGAATTTTCCACAAACTTTTGAACTTTGATTTGCAGAAGTCTCATTATGTATTTGCACATACTTTCATTCAAAAATAATTAAATTAGTCTAAAGAAGTTAATTTTACTAGATATTCCAAAAAAACCCTTTGAACGCAGACATACTGGTCTAGGTGTATGACCAAATTTGGTTTAGAATTAAATTTACGCCGGTTGTCATAGAAATGCGCCTAATAAAAATTATTTAAATTTTATACCGAAAATGTTGTTAACAATTTTTTATGTTTTTTTAAAAAATGTTAGGTCTCGAACCGACGTGCCCCAAATCAGTGCGCAATGCTCTACCTACTGAGCTACGGCTCACTCATGAATTTTGTGCGAAAAGTACAGTGTTTGTTTATCCCGGTTAAGTTTTCAATCTAAACCGCAAAACATTGAGAAAGGTTTGGAATTTATTACCAAAAAGTTTTAAAAATTGTGTAAACCAATGAATGGTTTAAGATTTAGGCTCAAATTTTTAGCCGTGTAGAAAGAGGAAAATTTCAAATAAATAAAAGTATAAATATGTAATATGTGAAAATATAAATATATGTGTATTTATAGGTAATTCTTATTTACTGACACTTTGGCCAAAACCCCCCCCCCCCCGAAATTTTTTTCTGGCTACGCGCCTGAGGCAAACACCTCTATGAAAAAGCTTTTGTATGATAATTTTTTTCTTGAATTCAGATGAATCTAAAATTCACTCTAAGCGGACACAGTCATCAACACTTTTGATATGATAGCTATATTATATGAGCATATTCTTGGGTCAGCCTTGGTCCACCTATTGCTCAATATCTTGGAAACGGGTTAGCAGATGAACCTGAAAATTGTTCTTTGTGAAAACTCTCATCAACACCTTTAATTTGATACGCATATTGTTAAAATACATTTGGGGTCACCACTGGTCCACATTTCGGTCAATATCTCAGGATTCCAGAAACTTTTTTTACTTTTTCTTTCTGAAGAACCTTCTCGGGGCACAAACAAATACAATAAAAAAAAAATTGTGAAATCGGTCCAGCCGTTCTCAATTGATGAGTTAGGTACTATACATTTTTCAATTTCACAGTGAACACAATACCGGTTTTAAATTTGCGTTTGAAAGAACGTGCGCATAAGAAAAAATGCCACATAAAATTAATGGCGATGTATGTGAAAAATGACTTCCATTATTTTCCTGCTTTCCGACTTATTTTTATATTATACCAGGGTCACCCCTGGTCTTCATTTTTAGATATCTCGTAAGCGGGGTAGCATAGGGTCCTGAAAATCACCTCTTTTTTAAACACTCATCAACACCTTTTATTCGACACCCATATCGTATAAAATCCTTCTAAGGTCACCCCTGGTCCACATTTTGGTAGATATCTCGAAAAACGGGTCGCATAGGGTCTTGAAAATCACCTCTTTTTTAAATACTCATCAATACCTTTTATTTGATACCTACCCATATTGTAGAAAACCCGTCTTGGGTCACACCTGGTCCATATTTTGGGAAATACCTCGAATACGAGGTCGTATATGGGACTAATAACTACACCATGTTCAAGCGCTCGTCAACACCTTTCATTTGATACCCATATCGTACAAACGCTTTCTGGAGTCACCCCTGGTCCACATTTGGGTCAATATCTCGGAAACGGGACCCCATATGGGACTCAAAACCACTCCATGTTAGAAAACTCATCAATAGCTTTCATTTCATACCCATATCGTACAAACACTTTCTGGAGTCACCCCTGGTCCACATTTTGTGGAATATCTCCAAAACCTTCCCGGTTTCTTATACTTTTTTTGGCCATAAACCATGTCGGGCTCAATCAAAAACTACGTGCAAAATTTCGTTTAATTCGGTCCTGCCGTTCTGGAGTTATAGCGTCAGCAAGGAAAACAGGCTCCATTTTTATATATAGACTAGCAGGGAACCCGGCGTTGCTCGGGATGTTAGTAGTTCATAAAATTCTGATACCCTCACTTGGGAAGACAATTTACAGGCAAAGAAGGTTCAGAACAATATTTTTTCCCCACGTTCTCTCCCGTTTATGTCTACGGCAACCAACTAAAGTAAAGGCGTTTTTTAATAGACTAACTTAGATATTTTGTCATCTCCTTTCCATTGGATTTTTTAGTTGTGCCTAAACATTCCCCAAGTCATCCCCACTCATTTTTTCAAAGAAATTCCTAATATACAGACACAACTTTTCTAGAGTTTTTGTAGTATAGATAAACCGCAATATCGAAAAGTGAAAGAAAAATTAAAGCTGTGGCCATGCCCTTCGTCAGCTAGTATGTAATGAAGGGAGAATATTTATGTTTTTCAAAACCCTTATTGAACTAAGTAAAATATTTCCAAATAGATAAAAAGCAAAATCTTTTATGTATTTTTATTTCGGTACTAAAAAAAAAAAGTAAATGAGTAATAGGGCAACATATGCGAATCCATACAAAAAAATGTAGTACAATTTGAACGAAAAAAGTAAGATTTTTGAGTGGATTTAGTACAATTCATGAAATGTAATTTCCCTACCCTGCCTTCAACCATTTTTGAATAAATGCGCGAAATACTCATACATAAATTTTGAGTTACTGGATGTATTGAGTGTTTTAATTGTAGCTTTTTTACTCCCACTGCTTGCAATACTATAGTAATACTACTAAGCAGATACAGTACGTCAGCGTCGACGTATCCGTCATACGTACAAATTGCGTCGAGCGTCTGCTTGTTTGTGTGAATATGTGTGTGCTACCCTACATTCACATGCATTGTTATACGGTGGCGCTCAAATTTTTGTAGCTGTGCTAGCTGAGTACAAAAATTGAGTAAATAGAGAGCAATATGTGGTCTGTTGATAATCTCTAAGCACAAACGACTGAATGGTAAAGCGTCCAAGCAAAGATGGGTTTTCATACAAAATTTATTTGAATTAAAAAAGTTTTTAATAACATTTTTATTTAAAAAAAAGTATCTATGGTCCTTTTCTGGCTAGATTATGATACATTAAAATTTGAAAGAAAAAAATCGGGCCAGCTTTAACAAAATTTCGAGTTTGAATTTTATATAATAGTATAGATGTATCACAATAAACGAATAAAATAACGGCTTGGTCGCCTAGTGTATACGGTTCACTCTGCACTTGCTTGCACTGATGCGCGACCGGTAAACGGGTGAGGGGCTACTTACGTGCACGGTAGCAACCTTCCAAAAAAAACAAACACGGAGTTTTAATGTAACTTAATATAAGTAGTTTAATAGTTTTAGTTCACGGTAAATTGTTTACAATAGGTTTTAACAACTTTTATTAATTTTAACAGCCGATTTTTAACTTAGTTTGTAAGTTTTAATCTCAATTTTAGTATGTATGTACAACTCTATGATTTTAACTAGAAGCGTAAGGGTTTTAATTTGTAGGAAAAATAGCCGGTTCAATGTTCGCGCGCTCAACATAAACTAACTTTACTTCTTTTTTTCGCGATGCGGTTGAGCCGGTACTCTTGTTATGTATCAGGTATGTATGTATGTATATATGTGCGCGCTTAAAAGGTAAGTACATTGGAAACAAGCGGTATTTTTCTTATTAATTTTACATTAGGCTGGTTCGGATTTTATAATAACAATATGTTCAAGGTAAGTTTTAAGGTAAGTATAGATTTTAAGGTAAGTATAGAATTTAAGGTAAGTATAGACTGTAAGGTAAGTATCGAATGTAAGGTGAGTATGAAATTCAAGGTAAGTATACAATTCCAGGGTAAGTATGAAATTTACGGTAAGTATTAAATAAATTTTAGGATATCTATGAAATTCAATAAATTGGTGGAAAATGCATAAGACCTTTACAGGTCGATTAAATTTTCATCCATGTCTTCAACATGGCGGCCGGCCTGCGGAGTAGTTAAATGCAGGAGCTCTTGTAGCTTCTCAATCGTGCTTTTGGCGGTATTGAATAGTCTCCTTAAACTTCGTTGGTTGCCATTTCGATTCTGCTGGCGAACCGCTGCTCTTTCGATTGTGCGGGGTCTGGCTCTTGCCCGCTGTTCCTCGCGCCGCTGACGCGCTGGTGGTGGAGGCGTCGGACGTCTGGTGCGCGTCGGTGGAGTGCTGGTCGGACGGTGCAAGAGCGTATGGTGAGCTCTGCCGCAATGATGGCAGGTGCCAGAGGAGTTGCATGCACCTGTGGTGTGAGAAGTCGCCAAACAGTTAATGCAATAACGGTGGACGCGAGCGGACTCATATCGCTCTGCGGGCGTCATAGCCAAAAACGCATGACAGTGGCGTAGTGAGTGGGGGCGACAGCACAGTCGGCATCTTCCCAGTTCCATGATGCGATCTGTAGAAGAAAACGTTAATAGAAAAATGAGCTATTACGTTAATATAAGGATTAGAAAAAAGAGGGATTGAGAGTTGTGAGGGTAACATGAGAAGATAACTATGAGAGGGGTAATAAACATATCTTAGTGATGTTACGAGTAATTATTCCGCTTTGCGTGCGAATGTCAACAACACGAATGTTTTTATCGGGGCCTAGATGCAGTTTGCAGATGCGGCCTAGTCGTCATTCATTGGGGGGTAAGAGGTCATCCTTGACGACAACTAGGTCTCCTTCTTTGAGATTTGGTTGATTGGTTTTCCATTTTTGTCGTTTATGGAGTTCCTGTAGATACTCGTTCTTCCAGCGGTTGCTGAATTGATGGTGGAGAACTTTGAGCATTTGCCATTTATGCAGAATGCTGAGATTTTCTGCATTGGGTTCTGGCAGCGAAAGCAACGGGGCTCCACGCAGGAAATGTCCCGGGGTCAACGCGAGTAGATCGGTAGGGTCTTCAGACAGGGGCGATATAGGCCTGGAGTTAAGCACCGCCTCAATCCGCACGATGAGGGTAGTGAACTCTTCAAAGGAGAACTTATGGTTTCCGGCAACTTTAGTTAAGTGCGTCTTGAAGCTTTTAACGGCGGCTTCCCAGAGACCACCCATGTGAGGAGCATATGGGGGGATGAATTGCCACGAGAGTCCATGCGCCGCATATTTTTCGGAGATATCTTGGGCTGCTTCTTTGAGAAAAAGAGTTATTTCCTTTTGTATCGCTCGATGAGCGCCGACAAATGTCTTTCCGTTATCGGACATGATTTTATGAGGGAGGCCGCGGCGGCCGGCAAAGCGGGCAAAAGCGGCCATAAAGGCATCCGTGGTTAGGTTGGAGCAGACTTCAAGATGTATTGCTTTTGTGGAGAAGCAAACGAAGACACAAACATAAGCTTTTGCGTAAGAGGCGCGCCGCAGAGATGAAGTTTTTACCAGAAATGGGCCCGCGAAGTCGACTCCTGTGGCGTGAAATGGTAAAGTGTACGTAGACCTTTCTGCTGGCAATGCGGCCATGATCTGGGAATTCATCTTCTGTTTATAGATCGTGCAGGTCTTGCATTGAAAAATGCAAGCTTTTACCTTTTGTTTTAAGCGGGGAATATAATATTCTTGGTGGACCATTCGGATCATTAGCTGCTTTTCGGCATGGAGTAGGAGGGTGTGAGCAAATTCGAGGTATAGTTTGCAGAATCTTGAGGCTTCGGGAATTATAATTGGGTGCCTTTCGCTGTAGCTAAGGGCAGCATAACTGAGACGTCCGTTGACGCGCAATATACCTTTTTCGTCTAACATCGGAC